>JBAMJV010007683.1:0-187216 GCA_037951105.1 Echinarachnius parma | reverse complement strand
ATATCAAACAATTCGATCATTAATATCTAAGTAAAGTAAGAGAACAAACCGTTTTATTGCTCGAATTTTTAAAACAAATAATACTATGCGTAAGGAACGTTAACGGTAAAATGTCATCAGATTCTTTTAAATGAACTTACACTGGCGTACTGGTGGGGGAGGGGGGCTTGGGGGCGCTTGCCCCACCCCCCCCCCCCCCCCAAATACAATTTCAATCATGGCTTATATCTAATTCGATACCAGTGATTGAAAAAAATGTATTTCTTTGAGACAAGATAACTCACATTTTACTTCATGTCAAATCAAATTTCCGTGCATAATTTCAAGTAAAACATTACAAAAAACACCCTAACCGTGCACGGACGAACACCCCTCCCCCCTCTCGGTCGCTTCGCTCCCTCGGTAATTGGTCTTGTCTACGTCTGGAATACTTTTTTCGTGTTGTTGTATCATACATAATGTGGCTTTTGATGCACTGTTGAACTGTATAATATGTCACTTTGCCGTTATTATTTTGGGGGTGCATATTTTCTTTTTTCTTTATGAAACAAATAAAAACTATTTTCCGGTCGGTAGTATCATAACGCACTTACCCACATTATAGTACATGTCGTCAAGTCATAATTTCCTTTCTAGGTATGCATCAGATTGCAAAGTTTCAAGTCCAAAAATGCAAAAGCTCCCTACCGTCGGAGGGGGGACACCCCCCCCCCCTCCCACACCCTCCCCACGCTCAGTCGCTTCGCTCCCTCGCAAAAATTGGTTATGCCCCCCAAATTTGTTTGCCCATTACGCCACTGGGAACTTAGTAACATTGTCCAAATCCTCAAAATCTCATTTGAATTCTAGCATATTCTCACAATAAAAGTATGGGACAGGTTTCATTTTTTCAAATTATCCTTTCGTTCAAAAGTTATTTCAAATTGAATTATTCCAATGCCAAATTATCCATTGGATCGTGAAAACCGTGTACAAAGTGAGTGCAATGGGTTAGTGAATACCACTTTCATTTTGTTCATTATTCGGCCATATAATATTAATTTCACTTGAAATTTATTATTTGATTTCACTTGAAGTATTAATATAAATGGCAAAACCAGAGCAGAAATCCCGTCGTTTTTTGATGCAACGCCTTCAATTTCACAAAATGATACATGCATTTAGCAACAGTACACTTTCGACCCTCTCCCAAATTCAGTTGTACCGTACGTTTAAATCATGAAATATCCTCGATAGAGCTCAAATATTACAAAAAAGCGACACAAGATTAAATTATTGCAACGCTTGATTTATGATCGTCATCAATCAAATAAATTTATTGCTTCACTCATTCGTTCATACATTCATTCATTCATTCATTCAATCGTTCGTTTGTTTGTTCGTTTGTTTGTTCAATCGTTCGTTCGTTCGTTCGTTCATACATTCATTCATTCATTCATTCATTGAATTGTTCATTCGTTCGTTTGTTTGTTCGTTTGTTTGTTCAATCGTTCGTTAGTTCATTTGAAGTTTGTTCGTTCGTAGTTGTTTGTTCGTTCGTTCGTTCGTTCGTTCGTTCGTTCGTTTGTTCGTCCATTACAATTACATGCATTCATTAATTCAATCATTTATTCGTTCATTATTCATTCGTTCATTCATTTATTTATCATGGCACTGGTTTTGTTGGCACCGGTTTTGTTGGCACTGGTTTCCTTGGCACTGGTTTTGGCACTGGTTTTGTTGGCACTGTTTTTGTTGGCATTATTTTTGTTCGCACTTGTTGCACTTGCGGATATCAGACGGGTAAACCAGGCGTCCGCATACTTTGCACTACATATCAGACGGGTGAATGGCGTCCGCATACTTTGCACTACGTATCAGACGGGTGAACCTGGCGTCCGCATTCTTTGCACTACATAATTATCAGACGGGTGAATGGCGTCCGCATACTTAGCACCACATACACTACATAATCGAGCTAGCCAGCGACGACGCGGTGCACGGCCAGCTCCGCGCAGCGCGGCCGCGGCGGGGCGGACAACACACGGGTGAACCTTGCGACCGGGCGCAAACAGCAAGCGAACCTTTTACTATTTTTGTTGGCACTGGCATGATTTTGTTGGCACTGGTTTTGTTGGCACTTGGCACTGGTACCGGATCTCAGAGCTGGTCAGTCGATGCATGTCGGTTAGCGAGCCAAATAGTTGATTGGTTGATTGTACTTTTGAGTCTACAATGCATAAACTAAAGGTATGAATGATCAGGCGCGCCGGAAGCAGTTTTGGATTGGGGGGGCAAAAGCCTAAGGGGGCTCACGGTTTATGTCTTTAGGGGCTCATGCCCAACCGCACTCACAGGCAGTGGCGTAGCGACGGGGGGGGGGGGGGGGGGGCAGGGGCGGATCTAGCTTTTTGCTAAGGGGGGGGGGGGGGTTTGACCCAATGACGATGCGGAGCATCGTCCAGCCACAATTTTGTTTTTTGCTATTTTGAACCCCCCTTAGTGATTTGTTCACCTTTTTTCACTTTCGTCCACGAGCCGCGAAGCGGCGAATTTTTTTTGCTATTTTGAATCCCCGTAAGTGATTTTTGTTCACCTTTTTTCACTTTCGTGCACAAGCCGCAAAGCGGCGATTTTTTTTGCTATTTTGAACCCCCGTAAGTGATTTCTGGTCACTTTTTTTTTTACTTTCGTCCACGAGCCGTGAATTATTTTCGCTATTTTGAACCCCCGTAGGTGATTTTTTTTCAC
Source organism: Echinarachnius parma (assembly GCA_037951105.1). Classification (NCBI taxonomy): domain Eukaryota; kingdom Metazoa; phylum Echinodermata; class Echinoidea; order Clypeasteroida; family Echinarachniidae; genus Echinarachnius; species Echinarachnius parma. The sequence goes on along the minus strand of JBAMJV010007683.1, from coordinate 184,486 downwards.
TTTTTGTTTCACTTTTTTTCACTGATACATTTTCACTTGGCAGCCCAAGGGGGGGGGGGGGTTAAACCCCCTAACCCCCCCCCCCCCCCCGTAGATCCGCCACTGGAGGGGAGGGGCACCCCCCAATAATTTGGAAAAAACAATAGAAAACATAAGGGGACATTTTTTTGAAAAACAAAGAGGATAAAGCGACTAATTAGCAGGGGGGAGCAAAGTAACTGAGCGGTGTCCCCCCCCCCCCTCCCATGGTAGGGAGCTTTTGCATTTTGGGACTTGCAATCGGGTGCATAAAAACATGATCCAACAACATAGCGTACAGCCAAAAATGAGCCCCGAGGGAGCGAAGCGACCGAGGGCTGGGGCCGAGCTAGAGGGGGGTGGGTTTGGGAGGGGGTATCCCCCTCCCACGGGAAAGATTTTGCATTTATATGCTTGAAATGGTGCAATCTGGTGCATAAAACATAAACAATATGCCACATTTGTATGATCCAACATCATAGCTTACAGCCAAAAATGAGTCCCGAGGGAGCGAAGCGACCGAGGGCTGGGGCAGAGCCAGACGGGGAGGGTTTTGCATTTATTTACTTTAAATGGATGTATAACTTAGATTCTAAATGTTATAATTAACAAGTATTGGCTGATACATACCATGTTTTCTTTTCCTTTTTCTTTCTTTTTTTTTTTTTTTTGAGGGGGGGGAGGGGCTTTTTGGGGTGCAAAAACGCGTTTTGCCCCCCCCCCCCCCCACTTTTTGGATGGGGGGGGGGGGGGGGGGGGGCGGCCGCCCCCCTGCCCCCCCCCCCCCCCCCCCCCACTTCCGGTGCCTATGATAATATATACAGAGTAATAATATTCTGGTCACTAGCTATAGTTGACAAGTTCTGTGTCTGGGAGAAGAAAAAAATGTAGTACGGGTAAAAGATAATTATGGTAATACTACACGATGATATTTTCATATTTAGTTATACAACATTATGTCGTGGGAAGTTGTCGATACAATTTGAAAGAGTGCATTCGTTCCCCAATTGCTATCTTCAAAGAGCCATAGTTTTGTTTTTCTTACTCGATTAATATTCACCCATTTTATTACAATCGTCAAATAACGAAAACAACGGTTTGACCGGGTTTCATTGTCCTTAAAGGGATCTAGTAACTTTGTTGACATGTGCAAAAAGTGATGAATGGTTGCTGAAATGTATAGTGTTGTTATTTCATATGTCCACAGGGTATTGTGTGAAAATTTCAAGTCAAATGGACATTGCATGGCCAAGTAATGAGCGAAAATGCAAAGTGATATTGGGTGATATTCACTAACTCACTGCATTCACTTTGTACAGGGATGAAAAACTCGCCCGGAGTTTTTCTTATCTGAATACTTCATTCATACATATCTTTGTAACGAAAGGGAAATTTGAAAAACCGAAACCTGTCCCATGATTTTTTTGTTAATACGAATACAACAAGGTATAAGTGAACCGCTAGAATTACAATTTTATTTTGAGGATTTGGACAATGTTACTAAGTCCCTTTAATTAAAGAAAAACTATATCCTTTTCAAAACTACTGAAAATTACATGTCATGCAGGAAATGGGACAATTATATAGCTATAATTATTCTGCATTGTTTCATATTATAAGTGGCCAACATTAAAATATATAGTCCGACCTTTCAGTTTCAATGACTAAAACAACAACAAATTGTTGCGACAATCATCAAAATGAAGTATATATTATTATCATCTTATAGTTAGAAAAAAAATCATATTTTCTGGAAAATTATGTGGTTTTGCTTTCATAATCATTACACAATCATTATGCGCAATAACAATTATTATATGATATAAAAACATTATTTATAATTTCCCCAAAGCATACATCGACATAGAAGAGACGTTTCTTTGCACAGATTATAGATAATTGCAAATCTCATGACTTTCACGATCAATTTTGCAGAGACGACGCAGAAAAGTTATCTGATATACAAACAAATGTTATCAACTACAAATAAAAAGAAATCTGCAACCGTGAAACAAAACAAATTTCGTTAAAATAAAAACTGTAAAAAGGAAATAAATTGACAGTCCTTGACTGTTCGGAATACACGATGGTGAATATCAACAATACTACCACCCTCAGTGACGGTATGGACCTCGAGAACTATTTTTTTTTTGCTATTTTGAACCCCCGTAAGTGATTTCTGGTCACTTTTTTTTTTACTTTCGTCCTCGAGCCGTGAATTATTTTCGCTATTTTGAACCCCCGTAGGTGATTTTTTTTCACTTTTTGTTTCACTTTTTTCACTGACACATTTTCACTTGGCAGCCCAAGGGGGGGGGGGGGGGGGGGTTAAACCCCCTAACCCCCCCCCCCCCCCGTAGATCCGCCACTGGAGGGGGGGGGGGGCACCCCCCAATAATTTGGAAAAAACAATAGAAAACATAAGGGGACATTTTTTTGAAAAACAAAGAAATACATAAGGATTGCCCCCCCCCCCCCCAATAATTTTGCGTAGATCACTGCTCAAAGGGTTGCCATCTTCGAGTCAGAGGTGACATTGCGAGGATAAAGCGACTAATTAGCACGAGGGAGCAAAGTAACTGAGCGGTGTCCCCCCCCCCCCCCCCCCCCCCCTCCCATGGTAGGGAGCTTTTGCATTTTGGGACTTGCAATCGGGTGCATAAAAACATGATCCAACAACATAGCGTACAGCCAAAAATGAGCCCCGAGGGAGCGAAGCGACCGAGGGCTGGGGCCGAACTAGAGGGGGTGGGTTTGGGAGGGGGTATCCTCCTCCCACGGGAAAGATTTTGCATTTATATACTTGAAATGGTGCAATCTGGTGCATAAAACATAAACAATATGCCACATTTGTATGATCCAACATCATAGCTTACAGCCAAAAATGAGTCCCGAGGGAGCGAAGCGACCGAGGGCTGGGGCAGAGCCAGACGGGGAGGGTTTTGCATTTATTTACTTGAAATAGTGCAATTTGGTGCACGTCACACAAACAGCCAGAGCAATAACAGTCGACACATGAACTACGTGGACCGGTACAGAAAAACCCACCGCAGACGTACCATACCCAAGTTACACAACAAACTGAGATTATTTATTTGCGCGCGAAGCGCGCAGCGAAAACTTTAAATGGATGTATAACTTAGATTCTAAATGTTATAATTAACAAGTATTGGCTGATACATACCATGTTTTCTTTTCCTTTTTCTTTCTTTTCTTTTTTTTTGAGGGGGGTGGGGGGCTTTTTGGGGGGGCAAAAACGCGTTTTGCCCCCCCACTTTTTGGATTGGGGGGGCGGCCGCCCCCCCTGCCCCCCCCACTTCCGGCGCCTATGTGAATGATTGCTTTATTCCATTCATACATACACTGATTACTTCTTAATTCATTAATCAATCAATTAAATTAATTTATTCATTCATTCATTCGTTCATACATTCATTCATTACCCTTCATTCATTCATTCATTCAATCGTTCGTTCGTTCGCTTGTTCGTTCGTTTGTTTGTCCAATCGTTCGTTAGTTCGTTCGTTCGAAGTTCGTTCGTTTGTTGGTTCGTTCGTTCGTTCGTTCGTTCGTTCGTTCGTTCGTTCGTTCGTTCGTTCGTTCGTTCGTTCGTTCGTTCGATCGATTGTTCGTTCGTTCGTTCGTTCGTTCGTTCGTTCGTTCGTTCGTTCGTTCGTACGTTCGTTCGTTCGTTCGTTCGTTCGTTGTTTGTTTGTTTGTTTGTTTGTTTTTTTGTTTGTTTTTTTGTTTGTTTGATTGTTTGTTCGTTCGTTCGTTTGTTGGTTGGTTGGTTGGTTCGTTTGTTTGTTTGTTCGCCCATTACATTCATTCATTCAATCATTCATTCATTCATTTATTCGTTAATTATTCCTTCGTTCAGTCATTTATTTATTCAGTCATCGATTCATCATATTATCTTCGCCAACGAAGTATAAAGGTCAACGAACGTACTGTGATATCCGCGGATACTATTTGATATCGGTACCGGATCTGAGGGCTGGTCAGTCGATGCATGTCGGATAGTTGATTGGTTGATTGTTCTTTTGAGTCTACAATGCATAAACTAAAGGTATGAATGAAAGTGATTGCTTTATTCCATTCATTCATACACTAATTACTTACTTAATTAACTAATCAATCAATTAAACTAATTTATTCATTCATTCGTTCATACATTCATTTATTCATTCATTCATTCAATCGTTCGTCGTTCGTTTGTTCGTTCGTTTGTTTGTTCAATCTTTCGTTAGTTCGTTCGTTCGAAGTTCGTTGGTTGGTTGGTTGGTTGGTTGGTTGGTTGGTTGGTTGGTTGGTTGGTTGGTTGGTTGGTTGGTTGGTTGGTTGGTTGGTTGGTTTGTGTGTTTGTTTGCCCATTACATGCATTCATTAAATCATTCATTCATTCATTTATACGTTCATTATTCATTCGTTCAGTCATTTATTTATTCATTCATCGATTCATCATATTAGCTTCGCCAACGAAGTATAAAGGTCAACGAACGTACTGTGATATCCGCGGCTACTATTTGATATCGGTACCGGACCTGAGGGCTGGTCAGTCGATGCATTTCGGTTAGAGCCGGATAGTTGATTGGTTGATTGTACCTTTGATGAGTCTTAAATGCGTAAACTAAAGGTATGAATGAAAAGGAATGCTTTATTCCATTCACTCATACACTAATTACTTACTGAATTAATTAATCAATCAATTGAATTAATTAATTTATTTAGTAATTGTTAACTCGTTCGTTCGTTTTTTCGTTCATTCATTCGTCCGTTCGTTCGTTCGTTTGTTTGTTCATTCGTTCGTTAGTTCGTTCGAAGTTCGTTCGTTGTTCGTTCGTAGTTGTTTGTTCGTTCGTTCGTTCGTTTGTTTGTTCGTCCATTACAATTACATTCATTCATTCAATCATTCATTCATTCATTTATTCGTTCATTCATTTATTTATCATGGCACTGGTTTTGTTGGCACCGGTTTTGTTGGCACTGGTTTCCTTGGCACTGGTTTTGTTGGCACTGTTTTTGTTGGCATTATTTTTGTTCGCACTTGTTGGCACTACTTGCTGCACTGTTGAGCCAGCGACGACGCGGCGGATATCAGACGGGTGAACCTGGCGTCCGCATACTTTGCACTACATATCAGACGGGTGAATGGCGTCCGCATACTTTAGCACCACATATACACTACATAATCGAGCTAGCCAGCGACGACGCGGTGAACGGCCAGCCCCGCGCGGTACACGGGTGAACCTTGCGACCGCGCGCAAGCAGCAAGCGAACCTTTTACTATTTTTGTTGGCACTGGTATGGTTTTGTTGGCACTGGTTTTGTTGGCACTGGTACCGAATCTCAGGGCTGGTCAGTCGATGCATGTCGGTTAACTGGCGAGCCGGATGGTTGATTGGTTGATTGTACTTTTGAGTCTACAATGCATAAACTAAAGGTATGAATGAAAATGATTGCTTTATTCCAATCATACATACACTGATTACTTCTTAATTAATTAATCAATCAATTAAATTAATTTATTCATTCATTCATTCGTTCATACATTCATTCATTCATTCATTCATTCAATCGTTCGTTCGTTCGCTTGTTCGTTCGTTTGTTTGTTCAATCGCTCGTTAGTTCGTTAGTTCGTTCGAAGTTCGTTCGTTCGTTCGTTCGTTCGTTCGTTCGTTCGTTCGTTCGTTCGTTCGTTCGTTCGTTCGTTCGTTCGTTCGTTCGTTCGTTCGTTGGTTGGTTGGTTGGTTGGTTGGTTGGTTAGTTGGTTGGTTGGTTCGTTTGTTTGTTTGTTCGCCCATTACATTCATTCATTCAATCATTCATTCATTCATTCATTCATTTATTCGTTAATTATTCATTCGTTCATTCATTCGTTCAGTCATTTATTTATTCAGTCATCGATTCATCATTTTATCTTCGCCAACGAAGTATAAAGGTCAACGAACGTACTGTGATATCCGCGGATACGTTTTGATATCGGTACCGGATCTGAGGGCTGGTCAGTCGATGCATGTCGGTTAGAGTCGGATAGTCGATTGGTTGATTGTACTTTTGAGTCTACAATGCATAAACTAAAGGTATGAATGAAAGTGATTGCTTTATTCCATTAATTCATACACTAATTTATTAATTCATTCGATATTCATTCATTCATTCATTCATTCATTCAATCGTTCGTTCGTTCGTTTGTTCGTTCGTTTGTTTGTTCAATCTTTCGTTAGTTCGTTCGTTTGTTTGTTTGTTTGTTTGTTTGTTTGTTTGTTTGTTTGTTTGTTTGTTTGTTTGTTTGTTTGTTTGTTTGTTCGTTCGTTTGTTTGTTCAATCTTTCGTTAGTTCGTTCGTTCGAAGTTCGTTCGTTCGTTCGTTGGTTGGTTGGTTGGTTGGTTGCCAGGTAGGTTGGTTGGTTGGTTGGTTGGTTGGTTGGTTGGTTGGTTGGTTTGTTTGTTTGTTTGTTTGCCCATTACATGCATTCATTCATTCAATCATTCATTCATTCATTTATTCGTTCATCATTCATTCGTTCATTCATTCGTTCAGTCATTTATTTATTCATTCATCGATTCATCATATTAGCTTCGCCAACGAAGTATAAAGGTCAACGAACGTACTGTTGGCACTAGTTTGCACTGTTTAAGTTGGCACTAGTTGGCACTGTTTAAGTTGGCACTAGTTTGCACTGTTCGTTCGTTCGTTCGTTCGTTCGTTCGTTCGTTCGTTCGTTCGTTCGTTTGTTTGTTTGTTTGTTTGTTTGTTTGTTCGTTGGTTGGTTGATTGGTTCGTTTGTTTGTTTCTTGGTCCATTACATTTATTCAGTCATTCATTTATTTCCTTCATCGATTCATCAATCTTCTTCACCAACGAAGTATAAAGGTCAACGAACGTACTGTGATATCCGCGGATACTATTTGATATCTGTACCGGATCTGAGGGCTGGTCAGTCGATGCATTTCGGTTAGAGCCGGATAGTTGATTGGTTGATTGTACCTTTGAGTCTAAAATGCATAAACTAAAGGTATGAATGAAAAGGAATGCTTTATTCCATTCACTCATACACTAATTACTTACTGAATTAATTAATCAATCAATTGAAATAATTAATTTATTTAGTAATTGTTCACTCGTTCGTTCATTTTTTCGTTCATTCATTCGTCCGTTCGTTCGTTTGTTTGTTCAATCGTTGGTTGGTTGGTTCGTTTATTCGTTCATAGTTGTTTGAGCATAATTTCAAGGGCAGAATAAACTTCATTTTATCAAAATGGGTTCATTAACGGCTGAAATGTAATATATATATCCACGGGCGTAGACATGACATTGATACCCATTCAAGTGGGGGGATGAGCTATTCATTCATCGGATTACATCCCCCCAGTTGAATAGGTATTACGTAACTCGCTACGCCCGTGTATATATCGTTTGTTCACAATCGTTCGTTCGTTTGTAAGTTCGTTCATTCGTTCGTATTTGTTTGTTCGTTTGTTCGTTCGTTTGTATTTCTTAGTTTTTTCAAAAAATGTCCCCTTATGTTTTCTATTGTTTTTGCACATTATTGGGGGCACGTGCCCCCCCCCCGTGCCCCCCCCCCCCCCCCCCCGTCGCTACGCCACTGATGGAGCTAGTTATTACTTCAGGCTTGTTCGCACTACTTGCTGCACGGGTGAACCTGGCGTCCGCATATTTTGCACTACATATCAGACAGGTGAATGGCGTCCGCATACTTTGCCCCACATATACACTACATAATCGAGCCAGCGACGACGAGGCGCACGGCCAGCCCCGTGGCACGGCGGGGCGGACAACACACGGGTACCCTGGCGTTAGCAATTAAGCAGCCAGCGAACTGGTATTGTTGACACTAGTTTGCACTGTTTAAATTGGCATTAGTTTGCACTGTTTAAGTTGGCATTAGTTTGCACTGTTTAAGTTGGCACTAGTTTGCACTGTTCGTTCGTTTGTTTGTTTGTTCGTTCGTTCGTTCGTTCGTTCATTCGTTCATTCGTTCGTTCGTTCGTTCGTTCGTTCGTTCGTTCGTTCGTTCGTTCGTTCGTTCGTTCGTTCGTTCGTTCGTTCGTTCGTTCGTTCGTTCGTTCGTTCGTTCGTTCGTTCGTTCGTTCGTTCGTTTGTTCGTTCGTTCGTTTGTTTGTTTTTTCGTTGGTTGGTTGATTGGTTCGTTTGTTTGTTTGTTGGTCCATTACATGTATTCAGTCATTCATTTATTTCCTTCATCGATTCATCAATCTTCTTCACCAACGAAGTATAAAGGTCGACGAACGTACTGTGATATCCGCGGATACTATTTGATATCTGTACCGGATCTGAGGGCTGGTCAGTCGATGCATTTCGGTTAGAGCCGGATAGTTGATTGGTTGATTGTACCTTTGATGAGTCTTAAATGCGTAAACTAAAGGTATGAATGAAAAGGAATGCTTTATTCCATTCACTCATACACTATACTTACTGAATTAATTAATCAATCAATTGAATTAATTAATTTTTTTAGTAATTGTTAACTCGTTCGTTCGTTTTTTCGTTCATTCATTCGTCCGTTCGTTGTTTGTTTGTTCAATCGTTGGTTGGTTGGTTCGTTTATTCGTTCGTAGTTGTTTGAGCATAATTTCAAGGGCAGAATAAACTTCATTTGATCAAAATCGGTTCATTAACGGCTGAAATGTAATATTATATATCGTTTGTTCACAATCGTTCGTTCGTTTGTAGGTTAGTTCATTCGTTCGTATTTGTTTGTTCGTTCGTTCGTTCATTCGTTCGTTCGTTCGTTCTTTCGTTCGTTCGTTCGTTCGTTCGTTCGTTCGTTCGTTCGTTCGTTCGTTCGTTCGTTCGTTCGTTCGTTCGTTCGTTCGTTCGTTCGTTCGTTCGTTCGTTCGTTCGTTCGTTCGTTCGTTCGTTCGTTCGTTCGTTCGTTTGTTTGTTTTTTCGTTGGTTGGTTGATTGGTTCGTTTGTTTGTTTGTTGGTCCATTACATGTATTCAGTCATTCATTTATTTCCTTCATCGATTCATCAATCTTCTTCACCAACGAAGTATAAAGGTCGACGAACGTACTGTGATATCCGCGGATACTATTTGATATCTGTACCGGATCTGAGGGCTGGTCAGTCGATGCATTTCGGTTAGAGCCGGATAGTTGATTGGTTGATTGTACCTTTGAGTCTTAAATGCATAAACTAAAGGTATGAATGAAAAGGAATGCTTTATTCCATTCACTCATACACTAATTACTTACTGAATTAATTAATCAATCAACTGAATTAATAAATTTATTTAGTAATTGTTAACTCGTTCGTTCGTTTTTTCGTTCATTCATTCGTCCGTTCGTTGTTTGTTTGTTCAATCGTTGGTTGGTTGGTTCGTTCATTCGTTAATAGTTGTTTGAGCATAATTTCAAGGGCAGAATAAACTTCATTTGATCAAAATCGGTTCATTAACGGCTGAAATGTAATATATATATCCACGGGCGTAGACATGACATTGATATCCATTCAAGTGGGGGGGGATGAGCTATTCATTCATCGGATTACATCCCCCCAGTTGAATAGGTATTACGTAACTCGCTACGCCCGTGTATATATCGTTTGTTCACAATCGTTCGTTCGTTCGTTTGTAAGTTCGTTCATTCGTTCGTATTTGTTTGTTCGTTTGTTCGTTCGTTTGTATTTCTTTGTTTTTTCAAAAAATGTCCCCTTATCTTTTCTATTGTTTTTGCACATTATTGGGGGCACGTGCCCCCCCCCCCCCCCCCCCCGTCGCTACGCCACTGATGGAGCTAGTTATTACTTCAGGCTTGTTCGCACTTGTTCGCACTACTTGCTGCAGGGGTGAACCTGGCGTCCGCATACTTTGCACTACATATCAGACAGGTGAATGGCGTCCGCATACTTTGCCCCACATATACACTACATAATCGAGCCAGCGACGACGAGGCGCACGGCCAGCCCCGTGGCACGGCGGGGCGGACAACACACGGGTACCCTGGCGTTAGCAATTAAGCAGCCAGCGAACTGGTATTGTTGACACTAGTTTGCACTGTTTAAGTTGGCATTAGTTTGCACTGTTTATAAGTTGGCATTAGTTTGCACTGTTTAAGTTGGCATTAGTTTGCACTGTTTAAGTTTGCACTAGTTTGCACTGTTTAAGTTTGCACTAGTTTGCACTGTTTAAGTTTGCACTAGTTTGCACCGTTTAAGTTTGCACTAGTTTGCACCGGTTTGCACTGGTTTGCACTGGTTTGCACTGGTTTGCACTAGTTTGCACTGGTTTGCACTTGTTTGCACCAATTAGTAGGACCCCACCTGGTTGATTGCTACAACGTTGTTGTTATAAAAGGGTGCGTTTGTATAATCTTGTCTTTAGCCCAGAATCAGCGTTTTCAATCGTGTTTGATAACTATAAAAGTGATAACATTTTGCCTGATTTGTTTTCTTCAAAAAGCTCATTCCGACCACCTCATCTGTTTTTATTTAAACTTCACTTAAAAATTAGCGTTTTAATATTCTTGTTTTTGTAATGTTACTAGATCAACCTGAAACATATTTCAAAAACATAATACTGGGCTAGACAAGTCCACATAAACGCACTCATATATACCTACTATTTAAAAAAAAAAGATTTAAAGTCACAACGTATTTTTTAGCGTAAACTATTTAAACTTGATTGTAACGCCAACATTTACTCTATATTTGTTATTTTGCCTCAATTGATAGATAAGTATATGAGTTGTTCTGCATCTCGTAGTCAGAGCCTTGCAATGTGCACACATTGGCCCGGGTTAGAAACTTGTCCGCATGCGTCTCTCGGATAGTGACGATACGAACCTAGGACGGTCCCATACTTAAATAATTATAATTTATTGAACGCGTTTGCATGCAAAAAAAACAACAAATTAATTAGCAACTAACATTGATGAAAGAAGTCTGCTCAAGAGCTTGGGTTACTTTGACTTCCATATCACATTGGCTTTTAGGCAGTTTTCACTAGTCTTTTAGTTCAACTTTCTTCATAAGCTATTAATGTATCGGTAGGGGAGAGCATCAAACAGTTCTTTGATTCTTTTGTGATTTAGCCGCCTTAACAAGTATAGTATCACGCTTTCTATAGGTTCCTAAGCCGAGAAATCCACCATAATAGACCAAGCGTCGCGTCGATACAGGTCTAAAAGAATAAAGCTATCGCAGCTTTACCTTCGCATCAAAGCGGGTTTTTAAAAATGAAGGTATCTCACGCTTTCCTTCCATTCTACTAGCTCATCAATAAAAATGCCTCAATAATAGAGCTATCGCCGCTTTATCTTTCAATTTTACTGGCCCATCCGGTCCAGGACTTTTGGACAAAGGAGAGTTTTTAATCCCAGAGTGATACGCTCAGACTTCATTGGACTTGGACCCGCACAATCTTGGCGTGAATAAAAAAAGCCAAAGTGGTCTTGCAATCGATACCCAGAGCCGAACGACTCGAGAAAAACTTTTAAAAGGTTCAAGTTAAAACTATGTTCGTTCATTCGATCAAGTTTGTAAGTCACAAGTGGACGTGCATCTCAGTGATTTCAAGTTTGAAACATCATTAAGTTGTTCATGTTTCATGTTGAAGTTTATCCATTTGAATATATACGTTTGGAAGACTAAAGCCAATCTGCAAGCATTCCAGCAAGAACGTTCATATCCAACATGGCGAGCGGTACACTAACACTTCCACGTTATTTACAGGTAAGAAATTAACTTATTAGATTGATGAACTCCCACGGGTTTTTTTTTGTTCGTGCGTAACATATATCGCTACTAATTTATTTTACTTCTATGTTTTAATCTGTAAAATACTACAACAAACTCGAAATTACGAACATCAGTATAAACGTCTTTAGGTGTGCGTAATTTAAATTTCAAGTAATGTAATGTTCAAGTAATGTTATAACTCAACTCAATTACAAACATTTACACAAAAAAAGGAATACATATTGGAAACAGAGGGATCCACTAAAAAGCAATGCTTGTGAAAGTACGGTATGGAACCCATAAATAATAAATAAGACTAATAAAAAGTAATTATTGAATAAACAAGTTCGTAACAAGAAAAGGGAAAATGGGATGCCAACAAAGACGAAAACGGGACAAGAGAGTATAACGTAAAATGACAAAGATAGGACCACCATCACAATACGAAACAGTATATAGACAACGTCACGAAAGAAGCGAGAGATCGGGGGTACAGAAAGGAATACGAGATAAATGATGAGCTGCATAATGGGATTGAGAAGAATATATAATCGATCATATACACAGTACTCGTCATTATCTGAATCTGTGAGCGTCTTACATGTTTCTATCCTAATTGAAATGAAATATATTTTATATTTATTTTGTTTCTCTTTTTTTTTATTTGCTCAAAGGTTGAAGCTGTTGACGCTCAAAGTGGCAGCGGACCGAACCCCCTCCAGCTGTTGCACAACTTCTGCGCAACTTTTGATTTTGCGACCGCGACCGTAGTCGAGTCGGAAGATCTGGAGTTGACATCGACATCGTGCTCGCCTGAACGAGTACCAAACAGCTCAACGTCGAGACAGCCTGAGATGGTGCTGGGAAGTTGTGAATCAACGGACTATTCTGATGACAGCCATTCACCGTCCCAGTCCGATTCGGAACTGATATCATCACCGAACACATTGTCGTCGTCACCATCGAAGCTTGATTCATCACCTGAGCGTGGACGCGCGTCACCTGTGGCATCGTCCAAATCAAACACAAATTCGGACATTACTAGGATTATTCTTCCGAATACATCATCATCGCCATCATTATCATCACTGACATCGGCATCCACTTCATCAAACTCACCATCACCTGAGCGTCGACTGTTAGCTTCACAGGGATCTCCATCACAATTGACATCGCGCAGGCCAGCGGCCATTCTGTCGAAGACGTCATCATTGTCCAGTCGGCGTTCGGCTTACTCAACATTGGCTGTCGCTACCGTGATGCCACAACGTCGTGCCAATCCTCCAACATCATCGTTGTCCTCCCCGCAACGATCATCGTTACCATCATCCTCCTCATCATCGTCGATATCTTATTCATCTTCTTCATCACCAGTATCATCATCATCATCATCAACCACGTCGTCAGTATCATCACCATCGTCGCCATCGACGAACAACGCATCAAATGTACCAGCAAGACAACATTCAACGTCCGAAGCGACAAGGACGACGGCAATCGAAAGGTCATCTCAAGACGGCCCACGCGCACGATCCGCCCTCTCCCGCCGATCTCTCTCGGCTTCGCGTTACCATGACTACCGTATGGGCGTGCCTCTTCATCATCCATATTCTATGAGTAGCAGCGTACGGTACATGCCGTACGACCTTACTGCGAGGGTGTCTTCCCAAACCGGTGGTTATCTACCAATGGACTATCTCGTGAAGAGGGATATACCGGTAGGCCTACCAGGTACCGTCGATAACCTAGCGCTCCTAAAAGCGATCTATGGCTACTTACCCCCGGTTTCCGCCCACTTACCACCCTTTCTTGGATTTTACTGACCTATTAAATTAGTGAGCAATTTTAGACACTTTCGCTGATGAATACCATACCTCTAGTTGTTTGCCAATAACGGCGTTTCAAAGAGTATTGACCATTACTATGACAGAAGAAACATGCGTGTTCGTGGCACAATTTCGTTGAAATTTGATATTTGAATCCCAACATGTATGTAACTAATTTCGCTCTAGTCAAAATCTACCAAATCAAAATTTGCTGCCTTTTTATTCCCATATTATGAGAAGTATACCGTTCCGTTTGCCTCTCCTACCCATTATAAACTGAATATAAATAGTTTTGAGTTTGATTTTATTCCTTTCTTCGCACCTGTTGGTATATTTGGAATGCTTGTTCACGTTTCCCTTATTTCATGATTATCCCCCTTTCTGAGCAATTAAAAAAACATATTCCGGTAAATTATATATGGAATTTAGGGGGCATGGCAATTCATAAATGTATTCTTTTAAATGTTTATTAAATCGCCCTCTAAATAATTATATTAAAAGAACCGATATTTGACAGTAGAGAAAGCCTTATTCACCTTTTCTATCATTATTGATACCACAAGTCATGTACATGTGTATGTACATGCTTGCAATTTGTATTCATTTTTATGCGTTTATATCAATAAAACTACAATTGTTTTTAAATTAAAAACGGTGGTCTTCTGTATGTTTGTCGTTTATTATGTGTTCTGACACTTTACATTTTATATTTAGTCTTGGCTTCATGCATCTTCGCTTATTGTCCAAAGAATTTCAGGTTCTCTTTAATCCTTTGCACACGAGTCATTTATGTGGAGTTGGTTGGCCCTCAAGTATCTCTTGTGAATTTGGTGAAATAAATAAATATCATAATCATCAAAATCATCTAGTGGAACCTCATGAAGGAGAGCTCTCATATTATAAAAAATCCTTTTATATAGCAAGGTAATTCTCCTGGTCCCAGCTCATATTCTTGTATCTCCCCCCAAAAATGTATGGTCCCAAAAGGCTCAGTAGAACAAGGTTCCACTGCACATGAAAATACATTCCCGCTGCTATGTAATATTGCAATGGTATATAAACTGGGCTCCAAAAGAAACATCACTTTTTCAGAGCAACGCTCACTAAAATCCATAGCATCAAATTGATTCATATTTAGACACAGATAAGCTATCATTCTCATTATGAAGCATATCGGAAAATTGTAAAGTTTGCTTTTGCCAAAAAAGAGAAAAATGCCATGGAATCACTACAGGTCACTTTTCAAAAATCACAGAAACTGCTCGCAGTGAACCTCCGCGAAAGGCGGTCTATTCAGAACTTTTAATAGCTATTCATTCTACTTCAAAGCGGGTTATGTAAACACTAGACTGGCTATTGTCCGTACCGAGCTCTGTGCCCAGAAAGCGAGCAGTTTTTGTGATTTTTGAAAAATGATTGTGATTTCACCTTATTTTATTCTTGGTTGACTAAAGCAAACATATTTTTTTTAGCTGTGCTTGCTAAGGAGTATTATAGCTAATCTATGCCCAATTTTATGCTTTGGATTTTAATGTGTGTCGCTCTGAAAAAGTGATAAGTTTCTTTTGGAGCCCAGTTTACCTTAGAGAGGGACGTTAACATACAAATTAAATGTACCTTTTCACTCTTTACATTTTAATACTGTATAAAGAGCTTGGACCAGCAGAGACTTTGCGCACTTCAACCAATCAGATTCGCGCATTTAGGACACATGATCTAAATTAAAATCTCTTTCTGCAACAGGCCCTAGTTATACAAGGATTTTTGGAATATCACAGCTCATTTTAACAAGGTCCCGTTGTATACTTTTTTGTTAACAATTCCACTCTACACACCCACATACCCACAAACAAGCACACATCAATAAAGCAGTCTTGTTACTTAGCACGCCAGGGGGGGTGTTTCACAGAGATCCCTAAGTTGATCATGGCACTAAGATGGTCTTAAATATTATGGAAAGCCACTAGTGTCTTGAAACAGTTTTGTAAAAGTTATGTTGAAATGCATAAAATGTCGATTCAAATCATATATCAAAGAGACTCATGATCTTCACATAAAATTCATGAAATTTCTTTGATAATTAGAAAATATATATGATTTGAATCAACATTTTATGCATTTCAACATAACTTTTACAAAACTGTTTCAAGACACTAATGGCTTTCCATAATATTTAAGACCACCTTAGTGCTAAGATCAACTTAGGATCTCTGTGAAACACCCCCCAGGATAACGAAAGTTCAATGAAACGTCATACAAGTAATCTTTTTTATTTTGTATTTCCTTTATTGCTGTGACATGTTGCAATAATAATGTTCTGTATATAAAATCTATTACTCATATGTGCAGTCAATAAAAAATAATGATATTACCATTTAATAGAAATCAATGGAGATGTACATACAATACAGTTACATAATATCCAGTATATAAAGTCAACGACATGTTAATATGCATGTGCCGAAAAATACAACAAGTATTACTGAAGAATTCATCACATGATTTTCATACAATACAGTTAACATACATATAGCTGAAGACGATACATGTGAAACCAAATATTACTGAAGAATTTACAAGAGTTGTTCACACAATACAGGGTTATGTACAGTAGACCCTCGCTATAACATACACTGCTATTAAAACCAAATGACAGCGATGGGCAAATCACATAAATCCACTGTTCGCCTAACAAATTTATCAATATGGTTAAAATAGTATACAGAGTGTTTATGTGGTCAATTATTAACCATAACATTGTAAAATGCAGTCAAATAAGTGGAATTATCAATGTCAATGCATTGACAGTTTTCTAATTTTAGTAGGCGGTTTCCTGGCCAAATTTGTATAATCCCATATTAGCAAAAATATATTCTTTCACATAATTCCCAATACTGTCAATTAGCTTTAATAACTACATGTATTACCAACAATGTGATTTTTAGTTGTTTGAAGTAGTCCAGTTTATAGGGAGAGAACACTGTACTTGAAACCATTTTGACACATTAATTCAGTTTTAACTGCTTGTCTACACCCATTTGGTCTTCATCTCAATGTCTACTACACTTTATAAGAGATATATCTGATATAAGGGTAAATTCGATGGACCTAGAGGCTAGGGTACTCATTATAATGAGGTTTGACTGTACATTGTATATGCCTGAAGCATAACTCCACCATACTAGACCGCAAACCCTAACCCGATCCTAAGCCGATTTATAATTCTGATTCTGATTTCGCTAGTGGAAGTAATAGTAGACCAAATGGGTGTAATCGAAGCGAAAAGTTTAACATCAACTTAGACAAGATTGCATAATGTTGGGAAGCAAGAATTATCAATATACAATTTACAAGTTAATATGTACACTCAAAATGTGACCAACTATGGTTACAATCTATTACAATTACATGTACAATACAATAAACAAGTGATAATGTACAATCGACAAAAAGATGATCAATGCAAATCCTGCCTCTACAATTATCCATTCAATATTCACAATTATTATGACCCAACATTTTGTAGCATTTAAAACGATTTTCTCAATTTATAATCCTGGGCTCCGTAACAAAGATTCACGATTCTCAATTGATCGTACGATCAATTTATCAATCGTACGATTAATCGTGAATCTTCGTTACGGAGGCCCTGTAGTATTTATGCAAGTAAGACCATACAATTTACAGTATGTATCAACATAATTTTGCAAAGTTCATAATATGATACATAGACAGGTGGCTGGTAAGACAGGTTTGACTATACCTCATACCACACACATTCAATGAAAACAAAATAGCACAACTTTTTGCACGGCTTTCAATTTCAATTCTAAGCCGAAACGCATGCGTCAGATGAATTTTGACACGCATGCGAAAGTGGTTTTTACATAATCGTGAACGATATTCGAAATACAATTTCAGGGATCTGGTCATTTCAGAATTAACACTCGTTCAGTGCTGCTAAAAGATAGCGTAGCGTTCATCATTTTGCTGTTAACAATAAGATAACGCTGCTTTTATCTAAAAGCTGTTTTTTTTTTCTTCCTTCAAATTTACAAAGACAAAGAAGCTTACATTCAGATATAGTGAAATGTAAGCAGATTATTTCATTCAATTCATCATAGAATAGTTTTAACTTTTTAAATTTCAGAACCATATAGGGCATTATAATTGCGTTACCAAGTTGTTATTCAAAACAAACAAGACATGACACTTGTCAAATATGTAAATCCACTACAAATAGACTAACTTTAACAAAATTAATACTTGTAGGCATGAACATTTAAAATATCTTGTAACTCTTGTAAATGCAGCTTGTGTGTACCAACATTTATTGATTTCCTCTTTCCACAAAATTGTTGTAGATTTTATCCAATCTCCCGATTTCATTTACAAAATACACATAAAATGAACGTTATTTCTAATTTCTATGATGTACAAAAGATAAAATGCATCTATTATTTAACATTTACACACAAGAGGCATAAATAAGAATTGACTATAAAATTCTCTCTATTATCTATTTACAGATCAGTTTCCCTACATTAAAGTCGAGACAATTATACAAACAAGACATACATATACAACACATGTAATCCGATATGCTGCTATGGCATAAATTTGACAATAGTTATATAACAAAAATAGCAAGATAACAGAGGTTGGCATATACAGTTGTAATGTAGATAACTTTTTCATTATGAAGAGTGGACATGCTAATGTTTTAAAAAAAAAAAGGATACGATACAAGCAAATGCTAATTCCATGAATGAATCTTTCAACCAGTCTCATGGACAACTACTTATCTGCTCTATGAAGCTCTGCTTGTTATGTATATAGTTTGATGTTTAGGTTCATTACCCGTCAGTGCCTCGGCAACGAAGAATTTGCTAGATCCGAAAGCTCGGCACATATTGACTAACAAATATGACTCTGTAAATGATTAAAAATGTGTAAAAATGCAAGAAGCTGAAAGATTTGCTGTGTATAGAAGGAATGAGTTAATATTGCCTAGTCCGTGCAATACAAAATTTAGTGAGTGGAATGAAACTGGAAGTTATTCAACGTTGGTGCAAAAAGTAGAAATGTGGAAGGAATTACAAGGCGTCTTGTCATCAAAATCAAAACTCAATTTCAGTTACTTTGCGAGGCAAGAGTCACCATTAAAAATTGCATTCTGACCCAGACAAATACAAATAATTGTCCTTTATACTTCTATCTATCAGTAGATTGTTTAGACTAGAAACATTTAATTAGAATAATAAAATACCTTGGCAAAATGTGCTTATTTTTCTCCAATCATTGAAAGGAATATTTGC
Source organism: Echinarachnius parma (assembly GCA_037951105.1). Classification (NCBI taxonomy): domain Eukaryota; kingdom Metazoa; phylum Echinodermata; class Echinoidea; order Clypeasteroida; family Echinarachniidae; genus Echinarachnius; species Echinarachnius parma. The sequence continues at coordinate 165,599 of JBAMJV010007683.1, read as the reverse complement.
GATGATTCTGTGAAGTTCAAAAATGTTGAACTATTTGTACATCCTGCTTTTTATAGTGAGAAATGCATGTGACTCTACATTTGCAGTACATGTTTAGTCCTTCACTGCAACTGATCCTACGCAGTTCTTCTCGGGCCTTGGAATTTTAGTCTGGAATTGGACTGAATGTTTAGACTTGGACAAGACTAGTATCAAGTCTTTTTAGTCCTAGTCTTTTATAATGAGATGCTTCTGCCAAGGCCTTGTTCCATCGATCAAAGGCCTCCACTGTGTCACCTCTCAAGACGACTTTCCTAGGACCCTGTCTTTGTCTGGACTTGGACCTAGACTAGAATCAGATCTACCCAGAGTCCTAGTCTAGACAAGAGGCCTCTACCAGAGCCTTGTTCCATCGATCACAGGCCTCCACCGAGTCTGCTCTCAACATGACCTTCATAGGACCCTGCGTCAGCTGTAGGATAAGTCCAGACTCGAAGCCCTCGTATTGCTGCACAAACAGAAAAAACAATCGAAAAATTAATACAAATTTTTGTGAAGCAAGTTGAGTTTGTTATTCTTTCAAGAAATGACTAGAGCTATCTTCTGCATGGGATTGTGCCATTTTCACGCAGCAAATACCACTTATGAGTGTGTTCATATAAGAGTTGGTTCTGTCGATCAACATCAGCATTTTATGAGTTTGTTATATTTTTAATATTTATCATGTATCTTAAGAAATAGTTCATCAGGGTTGAACGTAATCGTTGTCGATTTTTGTCCTCACTGGTATTGTAGGTGTAGAGAACCCTTACCAAGTACCTCATCTAGCTACCAAAATTTGCCCCAGGATTTCATCTAAACGGTCAATTAGATCTTTTTCCCTCACAAATGATGCAGATGGGGTAACCGAGCAACGGCATGCTGGCCTTGTAGGTGTAGAGAACCTTGTCCTCTATGCGGTCTAACATCTTCGTACCAAATAATGTTTACTTTAATCGCCCAGATGGTATATCTTGCCTCGCTAATGATGCAGACGGCGTAACCGAGCAACGGCATGCTCTGAAGCGCCACCACGTCCTCTCTGGCCTTGTAGGTGTAGAGGACCTTATACATGCGGTCTAACATCTTAGTACCAAATAATGTTAACGTTATTTGCCCAGATAGTATATCTTACCTCGTTAATAATGCAGACCGCGTAACCTAGCAACGGCATGCTCTGAAGCGCCACCACATCCTCGCTGGCCTTGTATTTGTAGAGGACCTTGTCCTTGATGCGGTACCACATCTTCTTCCAGTCTTTCTTCTTGCTGCGGGTCCACAGGTAGCCGCTCATCGTCGAGTTAGTCACGTCCTTGGCGCTCACCTAGAACGGGAAAAAGGAACAAAAATAATAAAGAGAATTATTAATTTGTACAACTGAAATACATTAAACCATGAATGTCAAATTATTTCCTTTGAAGGCTTTCTAAATACTTCATATACAAGGATGCTGCCTGGCAGGAATGTTGTCCACAGAGTAGTATAATGTGTTCTTGGTGTCCTCATTGACTTTGGTATGTATCCAATGACCAGGGTAATAATGCTGATGCATCTCCATCTCAATTGTCGAAAAGTTAGAATGTGTGCTTTGCAAGTAGCCACGATTACTATAATCCACTGTAAAAGTTTGATTTCTCTGATCTTTAGCTTCCCCCCCCCCCCCACTGGATTTGGTTTGGTAATAATTTTAACGACACCGCAACACTCCCCCCCCCCCCCTCCCCCCTCCCCCCCTGGAGTTGTGAAAACGGCAATATTTGGGCAAAACCATGCCAATTCGGGGAAAATTTATGTCCAATTCAAGCAAAATCATCAAGTCATATTCGGAATAAATTTAACAATTTTGGGGGGAGCTAGTGTTTTTTTTTCTTTCTTGTTGGTTGCCGAGGGGAATAATGATTCTTGGGCAAAAGACCTCATTCCCCACCCCCGTGCCCCCCCCCCCCCCCCCCCCCTCTGGCAAAAATGTGCCATTACTCCAGCCATGACGGCTTATAACACCTTGGCCCCGTTGCAGAAAAAGATACAATCGATTGTAAGTTGCAATTAATCGTAAGTCAGATCACGTGTTCTAGATGCGCAAATCTGATTGGTTGAAACGCGTAAATTTGCTGACTTACGATCAATCGTAACTTACAATCGATTGTATCTCTTTCTGCAACGGGGCCCTGGTCTGCCCCCTTGGGTAGTCTTTTGTAGACAAGTTTGGCCATCTAATGATTAACCCCTTGACTACGGGAACCAGATGGGTTGTGTACAAAGTCTATGGGGATTTCACAAACTTGAAGGGAACAGGTTAACCCCTTGACTACGGGAACTAGGTGGGTTGTGTACAAAGTCTATGGGGATTTCAGATACCCGAAGGGAACGGGTTTAAGAGCAAGTCTTCCTCACCTTCAATGCACTGGGTCTGACCGGTTGGCTCTTGGATTTCCTCCTCTTCGTCTTGCTCGATTTCTTCGTCCTCTCCTTGCCCTCATTCTCATCTGGTACCTCCTCCGAAATTTGAGCTGCACAAAAAAATAAACAAAATATTGATTCAAATAGACAATGGTACAGATAGAATATGATCATCAACATCTCACAGCCATGATTTTACCAAATTTCGGGACAGCTCGGTTTATTTGTCCCCTAATTTAATGGTATTTGAATTCAATGCTACCCATGAACTGCAACCCGTTTGCTACTTTGTTCGTTTGTCAAGTTTTAATGTGCAATTTAATAGTTGACAGAATTTCTTAGCATTATGTTATTACAAAAGATTTTGCTTGTCCCAGGCATTTTTGTTCCTTACAAGTAATTCCCGTCGTCTCATTCAAGGTTCTCATTACTAGCTTCCGCCATACAATGACTGTGCAAAGCTATTTAGGAATGACAAACACACTCCCCGATTCTCAACTTTGAATGAATGAAAAATGATGGGAAAATTCCAAATAACGAAAGGATGGATTACTACTTACACAAGACCAGTGTCTCGTAGCAGTCGTCGCACACTCGCGCCTCCTTGTCCGCCAGGTACGCCAGGGGAGCCTTGTTGCGCGAACAGTTCCCGCACGTCACCTTCCCGCAGGCTCGACAATGGTGGCGCCGCCACGTGATGGTGAACTCGCTGGTGCAGATCATGCACATGGTGACGCGGCTGTCGGGGATCCAGAGTGGGGCCTTGCGTCCCAGGCTCGACGTGTCGCCATTTCCACCCTTAGAAAAGAAATAGAAACGATAATGATTAGAATGAAAGTACATCTGTATACTTGTTTAGGGTTATTTTATGAAGCAGTATTCAAGCAAGTATCCTAGAACATTACATGGAGTAAAACCTGTCTTAGCGCCCACCCTGTCTTATAACAGCCAACCTGCCTATGGTGGCCATTCAAACTGATACCCTGCTAAGAAAAAAGTGAATGAATGAGCTTGTCTATAGAGGTCACCTTTCTACAGTGGCCACTTCTCTTGTATCCCTGAGGTGGTCAGTATACACAAGTTTGACTGTATATCTTGACTATTAAAGTGAATTCTCTGGTGCACATAATTGAAGTGGCTGATTGAGATATACAGTGATGTTTTGCATCAAAAACCATCTAAGGACGAACTGTAAAGCTCTGGTACAGGGCCCCGATAGTTCATATCTTCGAGTTATGCCTCCCCTTGACAAGCACAATGTCATCTACAAGCAGTTGAAGAACTGGCGACTTCAGGTGTCCATCCATACACTAGGTCTGAGCTTCTCCAGGTCGATGTGCCATTCCGTTTCCATCACATTTTGCGTTAATTTCAGGTAGCAACCGATAAGATTCAAGGAAACACCCCCTTACCAGTATACTGCCTGAAATAACGCACCATGCGACATGCAGCAAGGCTTGAGAGTGGAGAATCGTCCTGAAGCGTGAATCGATGACGTCACAAATTACTCTTAACTTGAACTTGTATGTATGTATGCTCTCTCGCTAAAATCCCCCTTTCATAAAATGTTAACGTCATCCCTCACAGAATCTGGTTAAATAACAATCTTTCCTGCTTATTTAGGTCTCAATAATATAAATTGGAACTAATAAAGTTATTCATTGTGTTCTGTTGACTATATTACAGATTCGATTAGAAAATGAGTGAAATTGACTTGCCAGCCATCAATTTTTAATGGGCCAGCGGGCGGGCATGTGTCGAATCTTGCCTTAGCCAGTAGCACAGAAACAATTTTAATGAACATCTGCATGAAAATTTGTTTAGATTGAACTCTATATGCAATTTAAACACGAATACTGGGGCCCTTTTGGGCATTTTGGAGGGCCGTTTGTTTTTTCACCACCTGCCCAATAGTTTCTTGGAAATGCTCACCTCCTGTCGACCATGTCCAACTTCGAAAGAGCTCTTCTTGCTCTCGTAGTCGTTGATCGCCGTGGTGAGGGCATTGTACCACGACTCCTGCTCCTCTTTAGTCCTGTATGGAAAACATTTCAGATAAATAAGGAGAAATAAGTTAAGAATTCAATATCTTCCATTTTAAGTATACAACACATTTAAATATCAATCTCTGCTATAAATTGGGTGAAAGAATAATATTCACAAGATATATGTGACCGGCTATAGCAAAACCCGGCACTTGTCGTTAAAAATCAAAATGTAGATTTTCACACCATGATTAGGCCTCATCACAAGCTTTCATTTGATGCTTTGTTCTAACTAATTGGTCAATAATTAGCCAAGATATGATAGTTTTGATTTTTCAATCATAGGTCTTTTACACACATTGTGTAAACTTAAAATTGCCATTTCTTCAAAACATGAATTACCGACAAGTGCCGGGTTTTGCTATAGCCGGTCACATATGTACTGTTAATAGCTTCCAGCATTATTGCATGATATACATGTAGTGTGTACCCTAACATCAAGTCGCACGCTAGTCAACATAACAATGTATTCATAATGCATCATTATACATTATTTTGCATCGTCTACAGTATTCTTGAAAAGCTCTAAATTCTTGTTTTCAAAGTGTGTTTTTGCAACAATAGTTACATAATTGATGAATAAATTAAAATTGTTGGGGGAAAAAAAGGGGAAAAGGATTAGGTGACTCACGTAGCGAGAAGAGTGAAGGACCTCTGGATGCTTATGATGCTTATCTCATTGCAGTCATCTTGGTTCGACTTGTTTACCTAGAAGATTTACAAGAAAACAGAAACAAAAGTGAATTAAAAGGGATTTACCCCCAGATAAAACCAAAACAAATAACTATGTATTTACTTCAAATTTAATGGCTACATTACAGTTATCCTGGCTCAACTAATTTGATGGATCCTTCTCTCGGTTCTGCTAACCACTTCATATTACAGAAGGATTATAGAAAATTGTATAGAAAAGTGTATATGGACGAGCAGACATAAAATACATGTTTTGGGGGGTTTAATTTTGTCATTGTAAGTTGAATGTGCTGAACAGTAAGCCGACAATCGTATTTTGGGTCTTGGATATGCCCTTGGCCTAGTAAAATATGGATTTTGAGGATTTGGACAATGTTACTAAGTCCTTTTAATACATACCTTCATTCCTGCCAAGGAGAGCTCATTGTTGAGTTTATACTGCCCGGTTGGCAGTGGCGTCGTGTGCAGAAGGATATCACTCAACTGGATAGGAAAATTATAAAAAAATGGAAGAACATCATGATAAATGCCACAAGTTTAATTTGACTGTCGCTTACAAAGTTTTAAAGTTTAAACAGCATACCGGTAGTAGAAATCACTTTTTAATAAACAATTCAATTTAACCTTTTGCTTACAGGAACCGAGTGTGTTATGTACAACATCTATGGGGATTTCAGGATTTCGAAAGGAAATGTCTAAAATTGAATCAGTATAATTTATTATGTATAAAACTGTTATAATAAAGCCAAGTAATGAGTGATGTTACCGTTAGGCGCTACCTACACACTCATTGCCAATAGGTCTTGTAAATAGTTGTAATAATCCTGTCTTTATTCAAATAATATCCACAAGAAATGATTTGATTATCATGCAAGTAATTCTTACCAGGAAGAACTTCCTCAACTGGTGGACCCTTCTTGACAGCTTCTGCAGCTCGCCTTCCTTAACAAATCTCTGTTGGGAATTCAAGAAAAGAATAATAAGTCAAAATCAGCGGAAGTAACATTTATTTTGTTACTTCTGTAAGACTTTTACAAGGTGAATTAACCGACTTTCAAAAATAATATTAATGGTTACATATTTGCACATGTACAGGTAGTTTAATCATAATTTATAGAATGTTAGCAATAATTTTAATGGTTGCTTACAATGTAAACCAGCTCTCATTGGAGTAATTAAACCACCATGGCATAGTTTTTAATAAATCATCAACAAATATAAGTCATGCATAATATTGCTTGAAAATTAACAATGGCATGATTTTCATAGCGCCTTGTACGAGACAGCATCATCTCTAGGCGATTCAAATCCTTTGAAATGGACATATAAAATAAAAAGATTTGAGAAGCAACAGTAACACTCACCCTTCCCGGTTTGACGATCTCCTGGCTCCCAATCAGGCTGTGCTGAATGGCTAGCAGCTTGCCAAAGTTATCCTAAACAAATAAAAACAGAAATCAATGAATATCTTCAATAAAAACAAGTCCAGTGCAAAAGAAAAAATTACATCAAACAAATGGTTCCCATATTTAAAATCAGTTTTTGAGAGACTCCATCTTATAACTACTAACCCCCCTTTGGCTATAGAAGATTCCTAACTTGCTCAGTTTAAACATATGTTGCTTATACCAAAAATGTTGACATAGTTCTTAACAATTTTCATAATTTACTAGATAACTATCAAATTCATGACTTCATATACATACCAACATAAACTGCCCAATATACTCATACCATTACATAGTAGTTGAGGTAAATATATATCGCAAACCTTATTTTATAAAATGTTATTTGACCACTCACCCCTTGTCTCATACTCTCGTTGGCATGGTTGGCAACCTCGCTAACAATGGCCAAGGCATCTGAAAATGGAAAAGAAGCACAGAACATGTTAACTTCTAAATGTGGCAAAACAAAACCAAATGAAGAGTACAGTCAAACTTTTATCGTCTAAAAAAGTATAAAAAGTGACTTGGCGGCCTTCTCTTTCTCAGACGACAATTTCAGGCCTGAAAACTCATCTCTGAGGATATTAAACAGATAGTGAAGCCCCTTTTGCTATGTAAACATGAAGCCTATGAGGTATCTTCTACATCATTTTTTATAAACAGCCACGTCACGTTTACCGATTAATTGTCGAGGATCAAATCCTACAATCTATGGTTTCATTAGATAGTTATTTGACGTGGAAGAAAACAATTTATGTAGCTCTTTAAAAAAAAATGATTTTCAGCGACCGTCGTTTCCTCACTCTCTGTTCTAATAATGTTTGAATGAATTCTAGTGTGAGAAACCCCATATTTCTTTGCTCAATAGCAAGAAAGGGGTATACAAAATTTCAACTACAAAGAGTAAGCAGCATGATGACCAAATTCAGCGAAATGCTTACCTTTGGTTTTCTCGTATTCAATCGTGGTGGGGTCCAGCTGCTTTTGATAATCTGAAAATTAAATGCAATCGAACATGGTTGTAAACAAAAATTGCAAAAAAACCATTTAGTCTCATGCAAATAAAATTTTCAGGAGAGGGTATAACAAAATGAACTGTTTTCTAATTCTGATTTTTTTAAAAGACAATATTTTTTCTTTGGTCCATACAAAATTAAAACAAAAATGTTCTTGTATCAAACCATACAAGAACAAAATATACACCATGTTTAGATACACCTAGTTCATGAGACCTTTATAGAATGTTCTCTAGGGAGTTTACAAGGTGCACAATAACTGCAGGTTTGAAATGTGCCCAGATGACCAGGGGGTGTTTCACAAAGATCCCAAGTTGAACTTATTATAAGTTAGACTTAAAAACTATGGAAAGCCGTTAGTTTCTTTGACAAATATTTGTTAAAGTTCTTTTGAAAGGCATAAAATGCAGATTCAAATAATGAATATTTTTCTATCAAAGAGATGTTATGTTATAGATGTAAAATTTATGAAAAGTCGGATTTTGTATACATTTTTACTCCAAGGCTACAAATGGCTAACCATAAATTTTAAGTCCAAATTAAATTTAAATTCAACTTAGGATCTTTGTGAAACATCCCCAGGAGTAATAATGATAATCGTGTGCCACGAGTGTCAACGAACAGATGTGTGCACATAATAAATATAGATACAATTTATTATCTTTGCATCAAATCTGAGACCAGTGTTTTTACCTGTGAGTAGCATCTTGTATTGGGGTATCCTCTGCACTGGTTTCAGCATGTAGTGCTTCACCGCGAGATTCTTGCATCTCTCGCTCGACTGTAAAACAAAACAAAGGGATACATTTTTAGGAACATTGATTGGATATAATTCTTGAGATTAAATGAACTGGCCATAATATATGCAGCATTTATCTAAAGCAATAAACATGAAACAAAAGAAAAGGTATTTGTGACTTAATCTGCTCGGCAATTTCTTGATAGTGTCTCTTGTAGTTGAACAGAAAGGCTAAGTCGCTTAATTAGGCAACCAAACTAGACTATTTATGAAAATGTAATTTGCCCAAAATTAATTTCTACCATCCCCACCTAGGCAATTGGGGCAAGTGCTAGTGTTGACCTCTGGCTTAAGAATCGTACTTTATATCTGTTAGAAAAGAAAGTTATTTTATTTCTCATTCACCTCAAATTCTCTCACGACTTGCAGGAAGGCAGGGGTCTTGTTGCATGCCTCGTCGAGGGCGGCCGTGATACGCTCAAAGTCCAGGATGTACTGGGAGTACAGCTTCAGGAAGTGGCCCTTCGTCAAGAAGATATCGGCAATCTTAGGATTGGTCGACCTGCAAGAACAAATGAAAGATGGATTCGCAAAACCATTAAATTACAGAGCATTCAGTCAGTGGTACTTGGTAACTTCAATGCCATGGGCAAATTTGCTTATTGAATTGTTTTCTCCGTTAATAATAAAAAATAAAAAATCATGTCAAAGAGGGTAAATGTGAAAATCAAAAGAAAAGAGACATGGTTTGGAGGTGCATTAGATGCAAGACTTCCATACAAATCATGAACTTTCTTGCCTATTTAATTTATCAATAAGAATGTTTGGCCCTTCACAACTGGAACCTGGAAGACCATGCATGCATTTAGTCCATGGGGATTAGAGTAACTCATAGTAAATGGATTAAAAAGTAAAATAAGATTCATATCTCAATTCTCACCAGTTCCTGATCCTGGTTTCCAGGTCTGTCAGCAGGCACTCGTTGAACATCTGCAGGTGAGGCAGGTGGCCCAGGATCTGGTCCAGGGCTACCTTGTCCATCAAGGGCTTGCCTCCCTTTCCCTTCTCGATGACCTGCCGCAAGTCCTGTACAAAATAAATAAGCAGAGAATCAATTTAGTCTCTAAGTAATGATGAATATCTTGCAATAATTGAACATCTTCCCGTGAGAAAGACTAATATCTGGTCAGGTGGTACTTTGTTGATCGTGTCCACAAATGATTGATATTAGCTCAAGAATATATAGTATATAAATGTTCATATTGTATATACAGCAACAAAATCTTGGAATTCTATTTGATTGCAAGCAGGTTCTGAAAGAACTCTATGTTTGCATGACATTGGTGCTTATCTTTGAAATATCCGATAGTCAAAATGAGTGACGTTTGTAGGGAGAATGTCTTAGAACTGGCCAACTTAAAAGGGTCACTTGAGAAGATGGTCACTACTCACTAGACTTTTACAAGGCTCTTCAGTAAATTTCGTGGACAACATGGCCCAAAACAAGCATCATTTAAAGATGGCTACTCACCACGTTCATCAGCTTCAGGACGTCGACGAACACCTTCTCCGAGTCCTTGATCTCCTTAGCGACCATGAAAGCCTTCTGTGCCTTCCTCCCCAGACTCTGCAACCTCATGCGCCCCTCGGGGAGCTCCAGGTTGTTGAAGGCGTCTTCACCGCCATCGTCCACCCCGGCGTAGTCTCCGTCGTCGATGTCCTCGTCGTCGGTGAATGAGTCGTCATCGTCGTCATCCTCGTTGCCACTGCTGTCTGTAAGGCTGCCGCTCCGGTCGGACGGAGTTCTGTGATCCCTGAAAATAAATAAATATAAGAATAATATTGAGAAATTATGCTTCTAAATGGCAGCTTCAAACATGCATACATGTATCATAACATATACACATTCAATGGCAGAGGTACACTAGCGAACCAAGGGCTATGCTTGTGATGGGGCCTGGGGCCGGGGAGGGGGGGGGGGGGGGTATTAGAAGGATGTACATGGGGCTTTTACTACAATGATCAAATGTGTAGTCCAACATGAAAGAAAGAATCAGAGGCTCAAAGCCGTTTGATTTACAAAGATTTGTATCTTTTCACAAACCGATGCCTATCTACATTACATTGTACTACAACCCTTTATGTTTGGCCACACATTTAATGAATGAGATTTTTTAATAGTACTGGTACTGTCTTGAAGCAAATAATAGTTACAGATTCTGAAGGAGAAAAAAAAACAATCGGGAATTTCAATCGAACCAAAAAAACAATCAACTCGTAAAGATGCATATGTATTGTACGGGTGTACCAGTAATTCCACTCTATACAAGTAAGAAGTTTGTAAATCAGCTCCCCACTTAGAAACCAGGAAATACCAGGAAATAGAAAACACACACACACAACAGCACTAGAAAGCATAACAAATATTCATACTGCAACAACTTCCTTCATACATACGTACACAGTAGACTCAAGTAGTCTTGTGACTTGTTCATACTACCCCCACTGTACCTCATAAATCTTGGATGCATATCGGTATCATTTTCCCCAAACAAGTTCAAGATTAAGTTTGCTATATTCCAATTGCAACAAGCACATTCTGCCACCTACAACACGGTACAATCCTACTGTGTGAAATCACATCCATTGTGACTCCTTATAACTCAAAGAGCTCCAGGAAGATAAGCTGCCAAGTGCCAAACGAACTATACAATGATCAGGAACTAATTACAAAATACTTTTATCAACAAAGTCAAAGGTTCATTTGATTGTTAAGGCTAAAGACACTCCACTCAACATGGGGAAAGTTGTAGACATCTATTTATGTCAATGCACAAGCAAATGCGGTTTAGTCTGACATCAATTGATATCGATGAATTTCCTTTCTTTCTCTCAATAGTACCAGAAACTCCTTTTATCTATGAGAAGTGAAAGTGACATAGCCATTAGGATTAACCATCAGGGTAAAGTAGAATTTACTTTATAAAGGGGAATACTTCTGATTATCAAAGTGTTGAAGCATGCCTACATCAGATCGATACTTAAACATTTTAAACATAATTTCTGACAAATACAGGGGATTTTACTGTCATATTGGGGGCCAGGCACCGCTGCCCCAAGTCCCCCCACCCCCCCCCCCCCCCCCCCCCCACAAAAATATTTTATATTTTGTACTGTACTATTAGTCATCCAATCTGCATCAAGGGAAGAGTGGTATTATATCCTCAAAAAGGAATTATGAGTAGCACTAACTTTTTCTTTTCTGGTCACTACATTACTCCTGTAAAACAAGACTAGTAGAAAAGTAAGACGACTTTACACAGGATCTGGCTACATGTATGTCACATAAAGCAAGGTCATACAGATAACGGACATGACAAATTGTCATTGTTGAAATTACATCAGAGGAAAGAACCAAAAAGGGAACCGGGAAGGAGCGCAATAAACAAGGAAACAGCAATTTCCACAACTTATCACCTTATTCTGTCATTTCTGTTGCAATTTCCTGGAAACTATCGCAGTTCCTTATCATCCAAGACCAAGAGAATGCTTTGATTGTAATAATGTAAATTTATATCAAGTTTGTTTGATAGTGGAGTCCAACCAACTTCACACCATAAATTATATTTCTCTCCAACAGTAACATTGCAGAAACTAAATGACCAACCAACCTGCAAGCATTCATGACTTACATGTCAATTTGAATGAATAAAAATAATTTACAGACTAAACAATGTCAACAATTTTAGTTCAATTTGAACTACAAACTACAAATTTTAAGTAATAAATGGAAATCTACAACAAAAACAATATAAATCCCTAAATCAGTCCACTAACCTCTATTCCTACTATGGCTATGCTGGCAATGAACCAACTACAAACATACATTTCAGTTTGTTGTATGCTAAGTCAAATTTCCTACATGGTTAAAACCTCCCAGCATCCCTGGACATTTTTTCACAAGACTTTGACCCCAATTTCCAAGAAAATGTTTGAAAAAGAAATTATTGGCAAGGGTCAAGTTTTTTAGGGGGCTGTGAATGAGTGGGAAAGGTCAATGAATGACCACTTAATCCCTCACTCACACATAACACCGCAGGGATTTGTCTCGAAATGAAAATAATCACACCATTTTGAGCACTGTTTCAAAGCCAGATTTGACCACTGGTATTTCACAATGATCACAAGGCACAAACCTCTCTGACCTCTCCAACAACAAACCATAACAATTCAACAAACAAACTGTCTTTAGATTCCAAAAATTAAATGGATGTATCATCCAAAACCTTTCTAACCAGACTTTTTTGCATTGGTTCCAAGTAATTTTTACCACAAAGAAAAGCTTCTCTTGTGTGTCAAAAAGATTTTGCATGCCCAACATAATAGGATGGTGTATAATGTATTCATTGTTTCCTAATCAGTTTGAAATACAAACCAAACTTTGTTATGTGAATTAATCGGTGAGATTTCAAGTGAGATTCTAATTGAATTCAAAGAAATAAAATTGATGAAACAAATGTCCTTATCTTTTCAAAGTTTAAATCTAATCATGGGCCACTGCTAGGGCCCACTAGGGGCGAATCATTGGTCAAGATGTGTTTTAATGCAAGTAAAATATAATTCATGTTCTTACCCAAAAGCTGAAATTAATTTTGATTTAAAAAATAGATGAATAGGTTTTTCATTCAAAACATACATTACAAGGTGGAAATGATTAAGATTATGAAATTCGTTTCTCCTTTACATAATTTAGAATGTCAAAACTCAAAACTCTCTGGAAATGAGGGTGATGGGGGCTACATGAAAATGAACTTACTTCGTGGAAAGCGAGTCCTTTGACTCCTTTTATATTCTGTGAAGTGACACAAGTCTGATCTGAGACTATTTATATTTGTATTTTTACAAGAGTCTTGATCCTGCAGGGTAGGAAATATACAGGGGCTGAGGGAAATTTTGCCCCCTAGTTTTCAAAAAAGCCCCCCTGAAATCAGTACTAGTAGCCCCTAAATAGGGTATTATCAGATTATGTGAAATATTTGGTGATATCCCTCAGACTTAAAAAAGTAGCCCTCTAAAATAAAAAATTAATTCCTGCATTGGTCTGGATTGAGACTATTTTGAGTTCAAGTGACCAATGACTAATGTTGCTTTCAAGCTGAGGGTTTTTTCATCGGATGCGTCCGGACGCATCCGATGAAACGGCCAGCATGAATGCTACAGAGGTGAAAAGGCCGATAGAATAGGCGATGAAAAGAAGAGAAATAGGCGATTAAATTCTCCTACTTTAGAGTAGGAGAAATTCTCTTTCTATCGGTGTCACTCCGATGAAACGGTCAGCTTGAAATGGTTCGGGTGAAAAATACCGATGAAAATGGTCAAAGGTCGTTCTTGTTCCGGCTATAAAGCAGTGTAACGCGCGCTTTTTTCGGAACACGGCATGTGATAATATTATGCTGCGCCATAGCTAGCTCGTGTAAATCGAACCTCGAGTATCGTGCACGTGTTTTTGTTGACGTTTTGTTTACGTATAAATTGATTCGTTTTATTCATTTATTTATTATTTATTAACGTTTTATTTCAACAGGGTTGCCCTTTCAGTTAAACAACTGATCTACCAAGGGGCCCCGTTTTACTTGTATGTTGCATGAATATAAAGGTAAAACAAAATTCAATTCATGAACATCGTTATAATAATATATTTATTATAAAGCATATATTTATAAAACCAAATGATGAACAGAACAATATTTAAAACGGATCACTAACAAATTTATTGAAAGTATAGGCTAGTGGCTTTTTTATCAACATTTCTTCACTTCCGGCCGGTGAATGCAAAAGGCGATTAAATTCCCCTGCATTATGAACGCGACAGAGGGGAAGTTGCGAGTTCCCCGTTGTTTACATAAGAAATTCCATCGGTCTTTTTCATCGGTATTTTCATCGGTAATGTAAGCTTGAAAATGGTATAATGTCCCATGACAAATGCCATCAAACTACAGCAAATACAAAGAATACAGAGAGAGAATAAATAATAATGGTCAGCCTCATGAACATAAAACTCCCATGGTCACTCACTAATGGTCACTCTGTAATGTCTATGTCCAAAATACCAACCCCCCCCCCCCCATACCCTCTACACATGTCCAGCCGCCATTGGTCACCACTCAACATGCACTGACCATTGCCCTGCTGTGATTGGTCAAGAGCCTTCAGCCACAGAGAAGCCTTGAATAGTGGTGATTACATAATCGGTCAGCCAGGATAAGCTGGGTGTGCTAGAGTGCGGTGTGCAAAAGGGCAGAATTGACCACGAGGTGCCATGTCCAGGAAAAAGAGTGAGGGAGGGAGGGGTAGAAGGTTATTGTGCATAGATTGCCCCATGTGGTAGTGAAAAAGGGCGGCAAATCCCTTTAATGTGGGGGCCAATCAATGAAGCTCTTTGAATGACCAATGCACAAGGACAAAAAAACCCATGTATTCTGAGAGCAAAGCTTGGGCTAAAATCTGGTCTGCAAGGGGTAATTGGACACAGTGAATGCCCCACAATAAGGAAACTGCCAAAAGACGTAATAAATGTGATGTATGTGATATACACAATACATGTATGGTGAATACCATGTGCTTTACCTTTTAATTTCTAAATCTTAAAAATATAATATTTAGGTTCCCTTTTTTCCTATCGATATATATCGATATATTGGTTGCAGATGGATCAGAACCAGAGAGAATAGAATATTAAGATTTTTGCAATATTATTCAGCTCTCAAGAGCCATAATTTAAACACATTTAACTTGATAGGAATCAAGGTATTTAGAATGACCATGCATTTGCCACACATTTGCACGTATAGTAAAAATGTCAACAACCCCGATTTGAAATTGAATGTTTTTTTCAGCTGGTTAGTTGCTGAAGTAGAGTTCAGTTTAAACAGTTAAATTTACATCTGGCACACCCACACGCCCACTCCACTAAAACACACCAGATTTATGATTTCAGAACATATGGCATTGACGTAATGATGTAGCATTGACAAATACATTTATTCACACACATGTTCAACTTCATGACAGGCAAAGACTTCACAACAAAACAAGACATCAGGCAAATCTGGGCATCTGTAACATTACACTAACAGGAAAATATTGAACTTTCACAAACATCACAGGTTTCGATGCTTACTGTGGTTAAATTATCTCTTTTTATCTCTTCACTTGTCATGCTTGTCTTTTTAACTTCTCGTTCACTCATTGTCAAGTCGGCAGATTTCAAGATAATAGGAAAAGAAACAAAAGTAGCAATTCTCAAATGTAATCAAAGCCCGTAAAAGGTGTTAGTAGTTGTAGAAAACTACCAAATTCAGCTTTCAACTTGAAACCCCAGAACTTACAGAAGGCCGGATATCCGAGACATCCCTCATTCACTTCCAGTTTTAAAACTCTTTCGTCTTCTAATTCTCCTATTAATTTGTAGTTACAAAATATCCACGCACTCGAGCAAAAACTAAAACAATAATAGACATGATAAGTACAAATATCAAGGAAGTAAATTACCTGATCCATTAAAGGTGGCATCATTCACTTATTCACACCATTCCACCAGACGCAGAAGAGCCTCAAATGCAAAATCACGCCAAAGAGAAGCAGCAGAAAGGAGTGGTATTGTATTTCTAAGCTCCATGTCCAAAGTCAAGACCATGATTTGAAGGTGCATGATCTTGAAACAACTAGACAACTTCCTTCACTATGGCCCGTGTGAAGACCGATGGATGAAGGGAGCTGGCGCCGCCTTCACATCTTGGCCGAAAAAAAGACAAGTCCAACTTAGGTGGAGCCCAAAAGTCTTTATGCACCATCAGATCTGGTTGTGTACTGAGTGAGCAGGGATGGAACACCACTGGGCCTTACAGCAGACCACACCAGATTGAAGCTCGTATGCAAATTCACAACCTTTTTTTCTTCTCTTTCTTCTCCCCCAATTTCTTTCTCTTTCTTCTTTCTCCCTCCTCTGTCTTCCACTGTCTTGAGGCAAGTCTTTCTCTTTCACCTCCTCTGCGGCATTTTGCTGCATACCTCAAACCCAAACTCCACACCCTCCCCCTTTTAGAAATGCATACCAAATAGCCATTAACTAGCCCCAGCCTGTTGTTCTATCACCCAAAATGTGCTTGTGTGTGCGTTTGTGTGTGTATATGTGTATCTGTGTGTGTTTGTGTGTTACCGTTACATCAATATGTGTGTGTGTGTGTGTCAATGCATGTACAACACACCCCTCCCTCACTTCACCCCCTCAGCAACAAACAATATGCTGGATGGATTAAGCCCAGCGCATGTTATGTAACATTACATAACACCCCTGCTGTGGTAATGCTAAAAGGGCAGGCTGATATGTAGGGGTGATAAGAAAGAAAGAGAGAAAGAAAGAAGAAAAAAAAAGCAGGCAGATAGAATTAGAATATATTGCCCTGTGCTATGCAATGAATGCACAGGCCTCAGCTGTTGTGAAGTATATAGAGAGGGGCCTATTACAACCATGTAAAAAAAAAAAAAGATACAGGGCTAGCTGAAATCAGTGTGCTAATGCCATGCATTTTCTGGCAGCTGGTCCTATGATATTCAAAATGGCAGCCATTTTGTTACTTGTCCTTCAATTTACATCCACATACATGTACTAATTGTATGTTTGGTCCAAGGTTTTCTTTGTTCCTGAATCTGTTTTGTTTGCAAAAATACATCAGATTACAGTTTTGGCCCTTGGTGAAAATATGTTCCAAAGTAATAATACTTCCATAAAAAAGAATAGAAAATCAATGCAAGAAAACAATCTTGAAGTTGATAACGGATACTTCAGTTCTGTATTTGGATTACAGTTTTGGCCTTGTTGAAACGATGTTCCAAAGCTAATATGAATACAAAATCAATGAAAGGAGACAATCTCGATTTAGTCAATGCCTTATTTTGAACTTTGAAGGCACTAATAAAAGAGAGAGAAAATGTAAAATCATAACTAGCTACAACACTTTTCTGAAGATTTTTCGTAACTTCATAAATTTGCTGTAAGATTATAACATTCTTGAACCTTTGATTTGAACTTTTCATGAGCCTCGAGGTACCCAAGTTTGCAAACAAAGAGATTCCTGGTAATTCAATAGATAATGAAAAGATAATAACATAATAAGACAACCATTTCAGTTACATAATATGTCAATTTGTACAGTAAAAAATGCCTAGTGAATGTAATCATTCTATAGATGATTTTGTTCATCTTTAGTTTCAAAATTTCAAAGATAAGAATATTAAATACAAGTTAAGACTTTGCCTATGAAAATTATAATTTTCCATGTATCCGTGCTTCATATTAATTTTGTTCCTTGCTCAATTTTAACAGAATTTCCAATCATTGAATAATAACATTTTGATACCTAAATATTGAACCCGATAAACAAATCCCTAAAAATTAGAAATTAATTTTTGAAAAAAGATAGTAAGACCAGAGTTAAATAAATTTTGATGTATTTTGGCTTTTAACATAATCTAAAATGATTGAGATTGTAATGATAGCTAGTAATACTTTGCTTGACAAAGATGAACAAAATCAAAGATTGACAAAGAAACACTTCTAACACAAAATGTTATCAGGGACATGAAGTAAACTTTGTCATTTTGGCTACTAGAACTACAAGATGCCTGAATATCTGAAATTTCCATTTTCCCAACTCTGAACTTGACCGGTATTCCCAACCTATCATCTTTGGGGTTGCCATGACTACCTTTCTTGAAGAAACATGCATCAATTTGAATACATTATTCAAATGACAAATGGGTGAACTACAACCTACTTATGAACTGTTGGTGACTGATACAGTACATATTGAATGTATGTTGCTGCTAGGTCAGTATTTTTGCAAGCTTTTGGGGTCGCTATGACTACCTTTCTTGAAGATGTGCTTTAAATTTGAATACATTATCAAAGGTAATCTATGAGTGAACTAACCTACTTGTGAACTGTTTGTGGCTAATACAGATGTACAACAAGCTACAAGTACAAAAGAAATGTCAAAAAGCTCCAAGTAAAATTGGATGAATTTGTTAAAGTTAAAGGGAAATTTTCCCCATCATCTATTTACCTTTGATTAATTTCTCTACACATTAAAACATAATTTCATGCAAATATGTCCAATGTTTGCCCTCTGAAAAGAGGAGGGGCATCATTCAAAGTCAATCGCTGTATGGGCTATTCCCATTCATCGCGTATAGAATGGAGGCTGCCATTATATTTTTTGAAACCCGGATTTTGAATTGTTCGCGCCGACATGCTACGTCAAACCCGAACAAACAAGCTCTGCCTCTTTTTGTTAGCTCTCGCAGCTCGCGGGGTTTGTGCACAAACACAAGGCAAAACGTGAGCCAACAAAAAGAGTAGTTCGGGTTTGACGTCACATTTTAGAACGATGAGTTTCATAAACATCAATGGCAGCCTCCTTAGTGTTCTCGATGAATGGGATTATCCCGTACAGCGGACTTTGAATGATGCTCATCCCTTGCTCAAAAGGCCGATGTTGGTCGTATGTACATGAAATTGTGTTTTAATGTTTAGAGAACATAATCAAAGGTGATTATATGTTGGGGAAAATGTCCCTTTAAAGGGTGCCACCACCCAAAAATAATATTCTTATTAAAGGGGTAGTTTAGTTTTGGTAAGGCTGAACTTTAGTGGCCAAAACCTGCACAGTAACACTATAAACGAATAGTTATAACTCCACCATGCTCGAAAGGTTTACAAAATTACAAACGACTAAGTAAAAAGCCTGTTATCATTCAAAAAGGGCCATTAAAACACAAGAGGGCGCTTTTTAAAAAGGCATGGCTTTCAACCATTTTTCATACAAAATTATGCATGTGATGTTTTATTGATATAATGATTAAATAGCGAGATCATCAACAACTATGTAAAAAACTCTTTTGAAAATTTTTGAAAAAGTGCAAGCATTTTTAATTTTTTTCTAAAAATCATCTAATTATTTGGGCCCCAAATAATTATAAGATCAGATATATTTATTGATAATTCAGCCGTTTCTGGGTCGATTTTGACCAAATAAAGTTTATTCTGCCATTAAAATTGCATGTTCTCTCAAATTCGACACTCAGTTTTTCATTACCTCACAAAAAAATTGTGATGTGCAGCGCCCTCTCTACCAAAACTAAACTACCCCTTTAAAGAAAGGTAACATCTTTAGTATTCCATTCCATCAACAAGTTCACAAAAATATGTTTCCAGAAGAAAACAAAATAATTGGAAACGCATCCCCATTCTAAAGCATGCGTTCATGCGGTCTGAATTACGCAGACTGCTATGTGTGCGGTGAATTGCAACGCGTGCAGAGCGAACGAATCGCCCGGGAATCTATTGTTTACAAACGTGCGCGTGAATAGCATTGGCGCACTCGCAAATGGTTGGCCCGTATGGAACCAGGAAATAGCAGTGGTTCCATAAGTGGTGGAAATTAATTGCGTTGTTTATGAATTACACAACCCTTTGCAAAATGTTGGGTATGTATTTGATATCACAAAACGGTACCAAAACATATAACAATGTGTTGTTCTTTGCCTGGTGGTCCCCTTTAATGGTTCGCTTTAATCTTATGTTAATCCTGGTGTTTAGGGCTGCCCCACTGACCCTTTGATTTGATCCAGTGGACAGGAACAAAGCAGGGTCCAAGATGTGTGACTCACGCCCCAATGAATGACTTCCTCAAGCACTGTCAACATTGTAAAACCCCTATAAGGAATTCCAGCAATTTGACATTGATGTAGCAAATGTGTTGATTTTTGAAGATGAGCCACCCCCCCCCCCCCCCCCCCCCCCCATAATAGCAAGTGACAAACTCATGGAAAGAATTTATTTTTTTATTTTAGGGGGCTACTTTTTCTTTCTGATAGATATCAAATTATTTCACATTTATACCCTATAATGGTAATTTGAGGGGCTACCTACTGATTTCAAGGGGCTATTTGGAAAATTAGGGGGCAAAATCACCCTTCCCCCCACCCCCACCCATGTATTTCCAACCCTGGACAAACCATACCTGAGGGAGTGGGAAGGGGAAAAGAGGGGAGGGGTTCTAAAGTGAGCAAAATTAATGTGATAATTATAGACATCAATATATGAAGGAATTCTTTTGTTTAGTGAAATACATTTTGTCTCCCCCCCCCCCCCCTCTTTCACTCCGTTTACAGCTCGTTATTCCGAAGGTTCGTTATTCCAAAGGTTCGTTATTCCGAAGGTTCGTTACTCCGAAAATGAAATCGGGTTCGTTATTCCGAAGGTTCGTTAATCCGAAAATTAAATCGGGTTCGTTATTCAGAAGTTTTGTTTGTCCGAAAATGAAATCGGGTTCGTTATTCCAAAGGTAAATTTGCATGTTCGGACTAATTTTCTATTTCATTTTTGGATTAACGAACCTTCGGAATAACGAACCAATTTCATTTTCGGACTAACGAACCTTCGGAATAACGAACCCGATTTCATTTTCGGATTAACAAACCTTCGGAATAAAGAACCCGATTTCATTTTTGGATCAACGAACCTTCGGAATAACGAACCCGATTTCATTTTCAGACTAATGAACCTTCGGAATAACGAACTCGATTTCATTTTCGGACTAACGAACCTTCGGAATAACGAACCTTCGGAATAATGCAACAAATGTTCGGATTAACGAACCCTATTTCATTTTCAGAATAACGAACCCTCAGGTATACAAAATTTGCGTGTTCGGAATAACGAACCTTCGGAATAACGAAGAGATACAATCGATTGTAAGTTACAATCGAAAGTTAGAATCGATTGCAATTCAGATCATGTGTTTTAGGAAGCATCGCTTCGGAAAACAGACTGGAAATAATCATGTTTTTTTTCTACAATTTGCGGTCTTCAAAACATCAGAGATTAGTCAAATGAATCCAGGCTATTCAGCACAAATTAAACAGAGCAAAACTGCCATAAACCTTTAGGTCTTCTTTTCTTTCCTGATTTTCATTCATAGTATACATTCCTTGTCATTTTCCTGATTTTGAAATTATCTTTATTAATTCCCGGGCGCCCGATCGACTACCATTTTTACTACATGCAACCGCCGGCCTATGATATGGGAGTGAAACGATGCGTCGCAGTGCAGTGAGTGCTAGTCATAGAGATAGCGTATTGCAGTGCATATATGCCATGCCCGGGAAGCTACTAGCGTACAGCTATTTACAGGCCGAGGAATCATGACTTTCCTTCGTCAGACTAGGTGATTGATTTACCCATTTTTAACAAATGAAACACAAAAAGGAACAAACGAATAACGAAACAACGAATATAAGTTATTGAACTATTGATACAATAAGTTTCAATCACCAAAATGCTCAGAAAATAGTTTTTAAAATAACGAAACTTGCGGTATAACACGCACTGAAATCTAGCAGTTTCCGCTTAAATGTCCCTAAAACAGGTGCATAAGTCACCAGAAAGACATGTTTACGGCCACCGCCGAGTCGCTTGATTCGATAGTTGAGACGGGGTTCAATATATTGCTCATTTGTAATTTCTCTGACGAGCGAGTGCTTGGAAGGTAATATATTCATATTCTACATGATCTTAGCTATCATATTCTACATGATCTTAGCTATCATATTCTACATGATCTTAGCTATCTGTAGAGGTATAATTGAACTAATGTTGTGTTTTCCAATGAATCTAAATAGGACATATGTTTGAATGCATTTGAAATTCCAGCAATGTTGATATTATAAATGGGCACATGAAGTTAAATACATTATTTGTGGCTGTCAAGTATTGAAATTTTAAATTTCTTAATTTTCAATAAACTGCAGGAATGAAATCACTTACATGTATGTGAATTTTGATGGTAATTTTTTTCTAGTATTTGTTCTCAGTGAACCATAGTAATGGTTACCTCCACTTTGTACATATAATTTACCTATCTAGTATCTACCATATATTGTTATTCATGACAAAATCTTTTTTGAAAATCTTGGTTATGATACTTATGGAATTATGAGGATTCGTTAAGTGGGAAATTACATTTCGTATTAGGTAATTAGTAAAAGATTTCTTACCCTTCCATTCCAGCATCATGACCTGCATCGTGCCCATCCGCAGTTGCATCAAAGGAACCATGGCTGTCAAACGATATGTCAGTATTTGATTGGATGCTGTGTGACCGCCTTGGCTTCTTAGGGGCCTTCCGCCTCGGGTGACCAGCAGAAGACCGACGCTGTCCGGAGTGAACAGGAGACTCTACAGGAGACGGATCAAATTCT
Organism: Echinarachnius parma; assembly: GCA_037951105.1. Lineage (NCBI taxonomy): Eukaryota > Metazoa > Echinodermata > Echinoidea > Clypeasteroida > Echinarachniidae > Echinarachnius > Echinarachnius parma. Next base: position 142,918 of record JBAMJV010007683.1, on the reverse strand, counting down.
GGATTTGGTGGAAGAGGAGGTGGAGACGGAGAGGCCGGAATGTTTCTCTCAGCTCCGGGAGGCACAAACTCTGGGTAGTTGTAATCGTCTTCATCATCTGCAGCAGCATCGTCATCTACCTTGTCAGTCTGGTTGGGTTCTAGGTACAGACCATCGTCATCGATGTATCCACTGGCACGGTTGGAATCCAATCTCGGTGCATCCTCACCGATGGATGGCGGTGGTTTGGCCTTCCTCGGCAACGATTTCCTAGGATCGGGAATGAGTTCGTAGTCGTGATCCCTCTCTCCGTCCGAATCGGATATCTCTTCCCCCGCCTCGACGTGCGAGTTTGCTTCGGTGTACACATTAGTTTGGTCCTCGTCATTTTCATCGCCCGGTACAGGGACAGGTTTATGCGAATCAGTTGGGACTCTTGGGGGCGGTTTCAAAGGGGGGAGGTTCGGTCTTGGTGGAGCCGTTCTCCTTGGTTTGGGAGTTGAAGTAGCAGGTGTGCTGGTGGGCTTCGGTGATGGAGTTGGCACATGCGGTGGATGCAAAGCTGCTGAGGATTTTGCTGGGCTGTCTCCAGTTTTGGTGCCTTTTACTGGCATATGTGGTGGATGTAAAGCTGCTGAGGATTTTGCCGGGCTGTCTCCAGTTGTGGAGCCTTTGACTGGAGCATTTCCAGCTGTACTGGCTCCGGGTGGAGGTGGGGGCGGAGCACAGCTAGGTCTCTTGGGGGAGGAATTCCTTCCCTTATGATGCAAGCCCTTCTTGGGTGATGTGTGCGGAGACCTCCCATTGACAGGACTCCCTTGGCTTGGCGGACTTCCACTAATATCTGATGTTGTATTATTATTGGGAAAGTCCTTTTCTGGTTCAGGAGTGGAGGTAGGAGTTGATGATTTGCTCAAGCTAGAGGAACTGATCGCCAATGTTTTGTCTTCAGCATCAGGCAAAGGTGGTAGAGCCTTTTTAAGTTTCAGCTGGGTGACAGCTTCCCCTGGTGTTGGCTTCTTAGGAGGAACTGGTCTAGAGTCCCTAGTCTCTGAAGGAGATTCCGGAGGTCCTTGCTCTACGTGATCCTGTACAACTGGTTCAACATGGTGCTCATGGTCCTTTGGAATCACTTCTTCAATATTTTCTGTTGTATTAATTTCTGGCGACTCATTGCTGAGTCTGCTGTCAGCTGTCAAATTGTCATCACTAACAGCAATTGGATCCGTCGTAATCATCTCGTCTTTCGGTGGGTCAACGATTATCCAATCTGAGCTATCCATAGAGTCAATGGAATGTTGGTCTACATCAGATGCTGTGGAATGGCTTTTACTTGGAGTTGGGTTCTGTCCTGTGGATGTTGCTGCATGTTGCACTTCAGATGCAAAGGATAGAATTGGGTTTATTTCTACCACCGGGGATGGAATATCAATGGTCTTAGCCATAGCTCTTGGAAGCTTGGGCCTTGGAGGTGGAACGTGAGATGGAAGCAGAGGGGATTTGCTTGGTGGAGGAGGTCGAGGGGGCTTCGCTTTTCCATGCACTTCACCATTGACTTCTTTACCGTCCCTGAATGGGTGTTTACGATCAAGGTAGTGGTCCATAGATTTTATGGTTTTCCTGTCTCTCCTGAGGGAACCTTTTCCTGTGTTTTCACCGTGCAAATCTCTGGAATGATCTCCATCCTCGTTTCGAAGCACAACATCTCCATAACTTTCATCCCTGTTCTTTAATCTCTCAGCGTTGAGGTCTGAATGTGGCTCACCTTCTGACATGCTTTTCACCCTTCTTGGTGGTGCCACCGGACTCCATTTGGAAATCCTCCTAGGTAATGCTGGTGCCTTCCGAAGCTGTACCTTCTCAACTTTCTGAACTGTTGTAGAATCCTCCAAGGAAGGAACATTATTGCATACATTTAAAGTACTATTCTTATCTGAGATTCCATCTATTTCTTCACTGTTTTCCCTTTTAGAACCTTCTTCCCTCGAATGGTCATTATTTGAAAGAACTGTAGATTTATTGCCATTTGCTGGAGCAGATGCGGTGACAGGCACTTGTTTGCCAAGCGGGGGCCTGGCACGGGGTATGATTGCACTTCTTGATGAGTTGCCATTGACAGCATCTATGCTGGAGTGTCTTTTCGGTGGTAACTTTGTGGGCCTTTGTGGGCCTGACTTCTTGCCTTGTTGCAGGGTTAGCCCATCCATTCCCTGGTCAAAGCTAGCTGCCGTCACAGTCTTTCTCTTCGACAACATAGCAAGACTTGGCTTCTTGGGGCTGATGCTTGGTTTTTGTCTGCTTGTAGGAGCTACTCCTCCTGAAGATTGCTTCTCAGGACTGGCATCCTCCTTGACACCATTTGATGGTGACGGTGGAGGAGATGGTCCATTCTTCAAGTCTATAACTTCTGAACTAGAACCGTCATGAGACAAGGAACTGTCTGGTTGCACATCTGATTTGAATTTCTCTTGACCACCATCATGGACCCTCGAGTGATCATGTGATGAGGAGATGGACCTCTGAACTGGAACACGTTTGGGGGAAACACAGGGGGAAGCTCTTGGAGATACATTGGGAGACAGCTCATCTGTCCCAAGAGTGCGTCTACGGGCTGGAAGACTTGGTCGCTCCCGAGGTTTCGGGGAGACCTCTGCGGCTGTCTTCACCTCACAGCTAATCCCGTTTGGCACCAGGGATGGTGCAGACTCCTCTGTGGACTGACCATAGTCGGGCAGCTGCATGGACATTATTCGCTTTGGAGGCACCCTCGGCTTTGGCTTGGGACTAGGAGTTGGTGTCGGAGATGCATGCACGCTGCTGACATCTCCATTGCTCGGGGTGACGATGGTCGTCCGCGGCCTAGGAGTCGGTCTTCCAAGAGAGCCATCTGAGCTGTGGTCCTTTGCATCATCAGGCGATGCTGGAGGAAGGTTGGAAGCAGCAGCATCTGCGTTACCAGCCTCCTCACCTCCGGTTCGTTTTGGGGACGGAGGTCCCAGAGTCAGATCACCTTCCGTTCGCTTTGGGGATGGTGGTCCCAGAGCAAGTCCTTGGGGTTTGGGTGCGAGGGATGGTTTTGGTGGAAGTGGTGGGTGAGATGGTGGACTTGAGACTCCTGCAGAAACATGGGATAAAGAAAAGAAGAAAAAAAACAGATGAATACAAAATGAATTTTGCTGATTACTTTGATATCTTAAAACAATAACAATTTTATGAGGGCTTGAACGACCAAAATGTTGCTCTCTAGCTTGTAATAACATCGTGAGTCAACAGACAATTGATTATACTCGATATAATATACGTGGTTGTACATTTATAAAGGCCTTGTATTGAAATGTAACAAATGCACAAATGATATTCAGGATTAGGAGCATGGACATTTCTGTATTACCTTTAAGAAAGTTAATTGAAGCATTTCATCTTTCTTTGATCACTGAAATATATCATTCAATATCCTACTTTATGCTAACTGGCATGTAATCTCATTATCTTCTACAAACATCTGAGTTATTATTCTCAAAACCCTATTACCCTATTTATTTTGTGTTTTTGAATTCAAATTGAGGCAAGGTTTACAAAAAAGCGACATAATTCACAAATTTATACAAACACAAACACTCTCACACAAACATGCACTAACTAACTACTAACACACATCATACCTCACAAACACACTTACAACTATATTCACACACACAAACACATATAAAATACAAACAAACACACATTCACTTCACATTTTATTGCTATCTTTCATCATATTCATACACAAGTCCTCTAAAAGCCTGTAATCATATTCATTTTCTAACGAGGATGCTAGATGGGGGAAAATCATGGCGCATTGGAGGCCTACGCTCCTATTTTAGTTTTTACCTATAATAAAGCCAATCTAGTGGTGTTACGTAACACCGCACCATGTACACTACAGGGGACGCAGCCATTATGCTGGCATATATATTCTCATTATTTGCACAATTGATTTGTGTGCGGCTTGCGTCACACTGTATACAGCCAGCCTCCAGGGTCCATCCCAACTCTATTCTCAGTCATTGTGTTATGTTTCTTCTTCTTCTTTTCTTTTCAGATGTTTTACTTGGCAAAAAAAAGAGATGAAAGATAACTAAAAGGGCGTACACTGTACATATCTAATCAGGAGAAGTTTGTGTGTGAAAAGAAGATACCTTGTAGAAATTCCCTTTATTGAACACTAGCCTACTGGAGTATTTGCTTCTTCTTCAAATTTTAGCACTCCGGGCTGTTTCATTATAAAACATACTTCTATTCTATTCGCATATTGTAAATAAGAATTAAATTGGCCGTTTCGTAATGATTCTTCTGTATCTTATTGTTTTGTTTTAATGTAAATGCATTCGATGCTGAATAGTATCATAATAATAGTAAAATATGTCTTCTTTTCTAACCATATTGTAATTGGGGATAGGGAAATTAGAATAAGAACACTTTCCGATCTCAATATTATATCACTCTGGCATAAGGAAACAGATTTTATATGAGCTCTATAGGTCACTTTATAAGTTCACATACATTTGTTTTTAATTCAAAGAGAATGGAAAATCACCAAATGTGTAAAAAAAAAAAAATTAAAATAAAGTAGACATACATGTCGTTGTCTACCAATACTAAAGGTGTACTAAAAATAAAGCTGAAAGCTGAAATAAAGCTGAATAAAGCTGATTATGTCTCCTATAAAAAATGAATTAACAGAAAATGTCTCAGAGGAAGTTGAAAGTCAATGTGCGGAGAAAATGTCTACATGTATGTTTATTTCCCCAACACAAATCTAGGACAAAGATTTAATTTGCGTCATAATCTTCCTTGTGAGCTTGCCACAGAGACTAATTAAAATCACAAGCGAAACTAAATAATTACCAGAGCTAGGAAAGAACAGAGGTTTTTAAAAACAATTTGAATGGGAGGGTTTGCATTATGCATGCAGAATGTAATTAGGGGTTGATAATTAATCTCGCCAGTCCCGTATCTACCTACTCCTACAACTATAAGGCTTTATCCAGTGTGATTATTTGCCTAGTTGGGTCTGGCAGATAAGTCTCTCTGGTAACTTCCTTCAGTACTGGGTCTACACCCATTTGGGCTACACCCGTTTAGTCTACTCCCATTTGGTCTACTCCCATTTTGTCTACTCCCATTTGGTCTACTCCCATTTGGTCTACTCCTATTTGGTCTACTCCCATTTGGTCTACTCCCATTTGGTCTACTCCCATTAGGTCTACTCCCATTTGGTCTACTACCATTTCAACTACTAGCAAAATGAGATTTAAATAGCAGAGCTCTTAGGATTGGGATTAGGGATGCGAATTAGTAAGCCTGGGTCGGAACGGACGGAATACCGGAATCCGTCCGGTGTGTGCGTGTTCCGGTTTTGTTTTCTCCATTCCGGTATTCCGATGAAACAATGTAATACATAAAAAATAGTCTTTTTCTGAATATCTTAATAATATCACGTATGTTTTATTCAATCTTCCCAAATACCAATCGTAAATGAGAGGGTCTTGGACATTTTCGTGAAGCATTGACATTGTTCATTGTTTTCCGTGAATGGCGATTCTCGTACTCTATCTATACTGTACTAGTTTCGCATAGAGCTGAATACTGTACAAGTCTGTGGGTTACGTATTGTCTGTATTGCGCTCTGTATCTGAAGCTACTGCTATAGACCATGTAGACGGAATCGCAGCCCGCGACGCCGCTGAAAGGCACATGCAAATATATGGGTGATTGACTCAAGCGCGAAAGTCAAGAGTATTGATATTAGAGCGCAGGAAGAAAGCGTACGATGAATACGTTCAAAACTCCAAGTGCATGTACGCGAGCGACTTTCAATAAGCGGTTGAACAAAGCCAGCAAGTGCAAATCAGTTTGCGATCGTTGCCAATTTCTGGGCTGCGATAATATATACCATGTACAGGGCTCCACACTCACCTTTTTAGTCAGTGGCCCGGTCGGGCCAGTGAAATAGTTTTTTCCCCTATTCTGGTGGCCCGAAAGAAAATTTACTGGCCCCAAAATTGTATTTCATGAGTAAGCTTTTCAAAATATCACTCTTTCCTAATCAAACCTGTGATTACAGATGAAGCATGACTTAAAAGAAAACAATTTTTTTTCATTTTGTCAATGTCGGGTTGAAAACCTGCTTACCCGGTCGGGCCACCAAAATATGACTTTTATACATTTTGCTGGCCCCAAGTGCAATTTCACTGGCCACGGGCCAGCGGGCCAGTGGGAGTGTCGAGCCTTGCCATGTAGTATGCGTATCATACACATACACCATTCGCAAATTGGCAACGTGGGTGCGTGCTAGCTTCAGTTCATCAGAGGTTCGAGCGAGCTAGAAAATGTCCTAGATATAATCGGCGCATTTTTTTGCTGTTTTTGCAGGTATTTGTTCTCGTATTTGTTTTAAAAGCCAACCAAACATGTAAGTAAAATAAGAGATAGTCTAGAATGGGTGCGGTCGTAATAATCTTGCATTTTCGTTCCTTTTCGGCACTTTTTAAGAGTGCGGCTTGCGGGGTCAGGGCAGTTGAGTTTGCCTGTCTCGCGGCGCGGGGCCTGCCTGCGCTGCCGAAGCTGTGGAGGACCTTCTGGTGCGTGTTCGTTCCGTGTCATTCATTGGCAGGTTTTTTTTTTTTATCGGAACACCGGATTCCGACTGGCACAACACCGGCGGATTCCGGAACAAAAAAATTCCGACATGACTCAGGCTTACGAATTATAGTCAAGGGATTAAAATATGGTGAGGGGTTAGATTTCAGGGTTGGGCCTGGGGGTTCGAGCATGGAGTAGGGAAAATGGAAGTTTCAGGCATGATGATGCCGATGTACCGTATACGTTGTTATTTTTGCACTATTAATATTTCGCACTGAGCGACACAAAAAACACATTCGCGGCTTTTTAATTTTGCGGCCGAGAAAGTGTTCACACGCATTGCAAATCACGCGTTTATATTCGCAGGTTTTAATATTTGCGGACGCCGACTTCAGCGCGAAATCTGCGAAAATTAATGCACCGCGAACATTACCACGTTTACAGTTAGTAGACTAGATAAGAAGTAGACCAAATGGGTGTAGGCCACGCGAATATAAATGTCTCTCTAATCACTCATCCCTGCGCTAATGCAAGCCTTCTTCTTAAATCCTCCATCCCTGTAGATAATCAATGAAGATGACCTTCATTAAGATGGACTTAGCATTGGTGTTCATCATTAAAAATTGCAAATATTGAGCAAAATGCATATATTTGGAGACTAATGAGGGATAATTAATGGGATGGCCCTGCATGTGACCATGAATATTATGCATTCAAATTGTACATATTGTTTAGATATATTATAATTTGCGCTTGTCATTAGCAATTCAAATTATTGAGCAAATTGTATATATTTGGAGACTAATGAGGGATAATTAATAGGATGGCCATGCATTTAGCCATGAACATTTATGCATTCAAATTATACATATTGTTTAGATATGATAATTTGTGCTTCTAATTCTAATTAGAAATTCAAATGATTGTATAAAATGTATATATTTCCACTAATGAGGAGAAACTTTTCAGAATTCAGATGACCATGCATTTTAGCCATGAACAGTATGCATGTGAATTGCACAATTAGATGATAATTTGTGCTTGTCATTACAAATTCAAATTATTGTAACGAAAAAACAACAACAATCAGATGGCCACGTATGATGTAATTTGTTTGTACATTCTTTACATAGATATATGCTTATCAGAATATAATTTATCTCAACTTTCGACTAAACAAATTACAGGGGCACTAAGGGCTGAATTATAAGGTGTGACATACAAATTTAGAACGTATTTTCTAGCTCGCTATTACCCGAGTAAGATTTCCATAAAAACAGAAGGTGGTCGGGTCGTAAAAGACGCAGCGAGAGGTTGTGCAGCGTTTTAATCAAAAGTGTTTCTCCGAGTCACACGGGTAGGTTACTATAGCAACCGCACCTCTCTCATCATGCGACCAGCTGGCGTGACATGTGCTAATCGGCGCGCGCTGGTATATGTTAGCGCGGGAAATTTTGACGGTCAATTCATATCGGGTATACATACAACAGGCAATCGGGAGCGCAATTGTCAGTCTACTATAGTCACGCTAGACGGTAGATTAGAATTCAGGAACAAATAATTCTACGTGTTAGGATATTGCATGAGCTGAAGATAATTATGATCAGCGATGAATAATGCGCACACGTAGATGTACCCTGGAGTGAGCTGTTGTACTTATCAAATTTTAGATTTGTTAAACTTCCAATTTTTATATTCATAGTATTATAACTTGTATTATTTGGGCAAATTTAAGTCTAAAATTAGGAGTATGTGGAATAGTGTTTGTGTGTGAACTTACAGCAGTTTAAATTGGCAACCTTGTTTACAAGAGTACCACATGTTCCCGATCCAAAACGCGATCGCTGCAATGCTTACATTTTTTACGGCCATGACGTCATCTACCCGGGTAACGTTCTGCGCGCTTTTTAATACAATGTTTATCAGCTTAACATCCTGACAACGTCCTGACGTTACCTCGCTATTACCCTAGCCCGACTAGGTTGAATCTTACCGCGCTGTTGTCAGGACGTTACCCCGATTGGACCTTTTTAATACAACCGCGGTAGAATGTCTTCCTGACAACGTCCGGACGTTACCGCGACTATTTTCCTCAATTAAAAAGGGGTTTAAGTGGAGTTTTTGTATCTACTTTATCACATAAAATGTATTGTTCATAGCTCAAACTTCATAAGAACTATGGTAAGAAAAATAGAAAAAATAGAAAAATTAAGCAAACATAATAAGGCACTGTCCATAAAGAATGGAATATAGGTTATAACAGAGCACTATAAAATAATGTAGCTCCTATTCCACAATGAACAACCATTTCGGAGACTATCTCATCTTTGAAAAATAAAGGGAAACATAAAATTAAAAAGAGTCCCCAAAGAATGCTTCATACAAACAAATCCCCAAAATAGCTCACATCCACAAGAAACCACTGTTTACAAGACTAATTCATCTCAGAAAAAATAAAGGGAAACATAAGAAGGGTCCCCAAAGAATGGAACTAAATAGCTTGTACAGATACACCCAGCTCCAACCCCCCTGTTTTGACAAACTAGATCAACTGCCCTTTACACAACTCAGTCCAAAAAAAAAGAAACTAAATACCACAGGGCTGCTATCAATTTAGCTATTACATAACAGAGGCCCCTTTTTATCTTTTATCAGTGGGACCATTATCAGGGATTACCCTGACCTTTGGCTGACCCTGTATGGTCCAATGCTGAGACCCTGGCCATGTAAGTCCTGTATCAGGAAGAGGGGAGGGCCATGGTGGGGCCAGAAATGGGGGGGAAAACCAAAATGGTCCACACCCATTTCACATTGTTTGCCAGACCATTTATAAAACGGTTTTAACTCTGGATGAAATTTTACTGGTCCCACCTTCCCTCTGCCTGACCATGTATGGTCCAATGCTGAGACCCTGGCCACGTAAGTCCTGTATCAGGAAGAGGGGAGGGCCATGGTGGGGCCAGAAATGGGGGGAAAACCAAAATGGTCCACACCCATTTCTCATCGTTAGCCTGAGCGTTTACACAATGGATTTAACTCTAATATCAGACCAGTAATTCTTCAAATCACTAAAACCATACAAATGATCTATTTTATGGTTTGTTTTATGTTAATATATCAACAAAAAATTAGAAGAAATAAAAGAGGGAAGAGTAATGGTGATTGGTGGGGAAAGGATGGAGGAAACCATTTCACACCATTTATGAAAAAGTGTTATAGATTTTCAGATAACTAAACCACTTTTGAATGAATGAATTGAAACTTCAAGAGTTAGAAAATGTTAAGTTACACCAATTGCAAAGGTGACTCCTGAATCATTCTGAAATTGTGTAAATGTAAACCACGAATGTTTGAGAAATTAACCAGCTTTTTCTTGAGATGGATCCAAATTAACAAAAAATTAGTTGTTTCAACCAAACTTTCAGAAATGGACACACAAGTTGCAGAAATGGAACAAAATTACACAATAGACCCAAGATTTCAAAAAACAGATTAACAGTTTAGACAAAGTAAATCAACAATGGACCAAAATTTGTAATACAAATCGTCATAATGTTCAGTAAAGGCAAGGAGGTACTATCCTTGGTAAAGGACCACATTTACAGAAATAGCCCAATTTAAAAAAAACACACAATATGAAACGGTTTGAGTAACACAGCATGGCACCAGTCACATTGGTCAAGCCATGCCAGCTAGGAAAGATGACCCCTCAAACCTAGCTGGCCTTCCAAGGCCACAGCTTACATGCTTACATTCTACTAGCCTTCTTTCAATGGAGGAGGACTTACATTTTTCATTGCAATTCTTTTAATGTTATATCCATTGATCTAAGTTCTTTTTATAACAGTCAAGGATAAGTCTGATTTTCCCAAATGATTTTAAAAGATGCGCAAGACTTGAATTTAAAAAGTCACAAAGCGCGCATGGCAACATCTTCATGCTTTGCTGAGCAATTACGAAAATAGCGGAGGGCAACCATTATGCCACCCCCACCCCCAGCCTTTTTATTTTAGGGTTAAAAAAAACTTGTTGGCATAATATTTTGTTGATTCCCAACATATGAATTCTAAATAATGTACCTCTATCGGAAATAGTATCACTAGTGATATTCGTGCGTCGGCCAATAGGCCTTGTCCGTTATTGACCAATTAGGAGCGTACTCGGTCATGCGGGATAGCGTGTTGGAGCCTACCACCGGGTATAAAACACGCTTGCTTACAGTAGATTCTATCACACCTGACAAAGTGTTGCAGCGGCGCACGAAACGTCTTGATCTTTTAGATTCCTTGTTGACCATACATTGCAAGACAAACGAATATCACTGGCGATATTATTTCCGATACTATATCCGCAATGAGTAATATATTTAGCATTAATGTACCTCTAATTCACAATATCTTTGCAAAATCGATCAAACTAACAACCTTTAAGCTTTATGACAAAGGAAAGTTTATGAGATCAAACTAAAAATGTTATGTGAGAGCAAGAGGCTTGCACGGAGACTATCCAGTCAGAATGAGAAACATTAGCATCTTTCTGCTGGTCAGCAGGGTGTTTTATGAGTCTTCTGAGGAATCAGAAAGCCATGGGAGGCGAGGAAGCAGAGAATTCCAGCCATTTATCCAGGGGATTTTATGTCCAAGGTTTTCTTTCATGTCCGAATAGGAAGGGTGGTTTATATTTCCTGCACCAAATTTTTTTCTTCTTTTTTTTTTGCCCAGGAATGTCAAAAAAAAGTTGTGTTAGATGTTTGTATTTAATCCTTTTTAGTGCCTCCCCCCCCCCCCCCCTCCCCCAAAAGAGGTATGGTCCAACTATGAATTTAAAGACAATATCAGCACTGTGGAAGTTACAGAAAAAATGTTTATTGACCCAACTACTACTCCATGAAATCATATTAGAACAGAATAAAATTGTTGAAAATTTAAACTTTAAATTTGAAATACAGAATTTAAACAAGCTGAAATTCTATACAAAATTGACCACTGAGATTACATCAACCATCAACGTCCCCCAGTTTGTACACCCGCCTCTGTCCTAAAATAGACCTACCACGGACCTAATAAGCAATTCCATAACTGTGCAGTGCTTTCTACACGCATCTCTGTGTTTCAATTAATTGTATCATCCATAACAACCAAGATAATCCTAACATTTGATAGTGAAAATGGTCCATTCCAAAGTTTTTTATTTTATTTTTTATTTTAGCAAAGTTCTCATTCCATTTACTGATGGGTTCTGATGTAATCTTCCAAATGGCGGAGATAACACAGGTATTACATACACAGTTTTTGTTTGAAAAGTTTCCCTAAACCATTTTTCAGCATTAATGCAATCGCAGTTGAACACAAATTTGTCCACATGTCATGAGTGTATCACATGGCTCATTCAGTCATTTGTGGGGATCAATCAATCATTCACAGCAGAATAACTGACCAAAACCACTTTAAAGGTACTTTGTGACATTGTCTAATGACAAATTGCAAATCTTGAGTTCAAACATAAGTAGTTAAAACTTGTTTGTATGTCTAACGGGCTGTTATTATACAACAGGGGGTTTTTTTGCACAAATTATCAAGCTATCTAGAATTATGTGTGCAGTTGCTGTACCATTCAATGATACAAAATGATACCAAAAAATTTGTTTTCTTTGATTTCCTTTTGGCTCACTTTTTTTAGATGAAAATTATCTATGTACAATGAAATTGTCATCTACTAGTTGTAGAGGTGTCGATTTCGGGAGTATTTCCCTCCCGGGACTCGCGATAATTTTTCGGGAGTCACGGGTACCCGAAATTTAACCATTTGTTGATTTCGCTATCGGCATGTCACGCCGCTGGGAAAACATATTCATTCAAGTGACAAAAATGCAGCGCATTTATGCCGATAGCGAATAAAAGGGGACTTTTGCTTTTTTTTCGGGATATCGAGTATCGATTTTTGTGGCCGGGACTCGACATTTTTCGGCGGGACCCGGGTACCCGTGACTCGTCAACAGCACTAACTAGTTGGCAAGCATTTATCAAGAATTAAACTGATATAATTGCCCATAACACAGCTAGAGTATGTCATTAGATAAGTGCACTTTCAAGCCTCCACACTAACTTTTGCTCTACTGGCCCAAACAGAAAATTTACTTGCACGCTTACTTCTTGATGAGATTTCACATCAGGAATTACATTATTATCTGGTGGTTGACCAATAATTTAGTTGCCCAGTCAGGCAACCAAACTAGGCCATTTATGAAATTGTACTTGCCCGACATCAATTTTTACTTGCCCCAGGCATTAGGGCAAGTGCTAGTGTCAAGCCATGCTTAAAGGGACTTAGTAACATTGTCCAAATCCTCAAAATAAAATTTTAATTCTAGCGGTTCCCTTATACCTTGTTGTATTCGTATTAACAATAAAATCATGGGACAGGTTTCGGTTTTTCAAATTTCCCTTTCGTTACAAAGATATGTATGATTGAAGTATTCAGATAAAACTCCGGGCGCGTTTTTCTTCTGTGCACAAAGTGAGTGCAGTGAGTTACAAAATATCACTTTGCATTTTCGCTCATTACTTGGCCATACAATGTCCATTTGACTTGAAATTTTCACACAATACCCTGTGGACATATGAGATACCAACAATATACATTGCATCAACCATTCATCACTTTTTGCACATGTCAACAAAGTTACTAGATCCCTATAACTGCTTTAATCATAATCAAAATATCTTGGGTTTTGCACATGACTACAAAATTACACAGTACCTTTAATTAATTTTCCCTCCTTTTTCTACCAAAAGGGTCAATAACCAGTAACATTTTGTTCTAGGAACATGAGGACTTGGTCTAAGAACTTTAATAATAGTATAACCTCAGGGAGCCATTTTGGTTTGAAAAGGGACCTTTGTACACACTTACAATTAGACGTAATTGCTTTACAAGCTGCGATTCAATGGGGGAGAATTAGGCATTATTACAGAAAGCTTTGAAAAAATGAAATCAATCTTGCCAGAAGAAAAAAGAAATCAAATATATTGCTTCCTGAGTTAAAGCTATTGTGTACAACTTGCAGAAAAATGTTGTTCAGACAATAATGACCTCTAAACAGGAAAACATATTTGAAGTGATTTTTCAGGGTATGCTTTTCAAGCTCATCTGCATGCACATCACATTCTAAAATGTGCTTTGCATTGAACATATGCAAATTTACAGCCCTGGCTAATTCATGAATTGGGGGGGGGGGGGGGGGGGGGGGGGTCTTTTTTGGTGTGCATTTTGGGGCTAAATTGCCCTGGGCCCCAGATTATTTTTTCATTGCCAACATTATTACAAAAATGTTGTCCCTACCTTCTCTGTAAAATTCAATACAAATGTAGTAAAGGGAAGTTCAATAAATACAATCTTAAGGCTGGACACTAAGGCTATCACTCTGGAACATGAAAAACAGCTGTAACATCCCCCCTCCCATAAACACCCCCCCCCCCCCCCCCCCCAATACACACCATCTTCTATTCCCCTCTGTTAGGTTCACTCACTGACCAGTGCTGGCCTTTGGCCCACCCATCTGGTCAGTGAGGCAGGAAACATGAAACAGACTGGACACTAAGGCTAACCCTCTGGAACATGGAAACCAACTGCAACATACCCCCCCCCCCCCCCCCCCTCCCCAATCCTCTTCAAACCCACTGGCCTTGGGCCCACCCAGCTGGTCAGTGAGCAGGCAGAAAACCATGAAAAAGACTAGACACTAAGACTAACCCTCCTGAACATGAAAACCAACTGCAACACCCCCCACCCCCCCCCCCCCCCCCCCCCAATGCACACCCTCTTCAACACCCTCTGTAAGGTTCATTCCCTGACCACTGGCCTTGGGCCCACCCAGCTGGCCAGTGAGCAGGCAGGAAACATGAAAGAAACTGACCATTAAAAAGAGGAAGGAAAAAAGAACCAAGTGCGTATACTAGTTATAGCTGTTGATAGAAATCAAACAAGAAGGAATTTCACCCAAGAATGACAGAAGAAAAAATAATAATTGGGAATGGTTGGTTTGTGGATTTGTTTTGTGTCACAAAGTTAGCTTTTTCTGTCACTGAGATAACTTTCTTCCCTTTTATCGAACTACTATTATACTCATCTTTTATTGGATTACAAATTGAAATTAGCCCTATCGTCCATGTCCCTGGAACATGGAAGATATGAAGATTAAATAACCCTAAAAGAATGTTTCATACCCACATTTCTAACATGCTTTTCAAGGTTTTCAGCATTCAGTATTAGGACATTCTGTGAAATAATAATTCAGTTGATCTGGACATGATGAAAATAGCTCATGGTTTTCTAAGTTTTTGGAATCCAAGCTAAACACACCTTTTTTGTTTCTTTGTTTTTCCAGACCATGAAAAGTATTATGTCTTCTTTGATCCAACATGTGCTTCATGTAAAAATGCCAGAGGTAAAAATGCCAGTGGTAAAAATGCCAGTGGAAAAAATGCCAGAGGTAATAATGCCAGTGGTAATAATGCCAGTGGTAATAATGCTTGAGGTAAAAATACTAGTGGAAAGATGAAAATAATAAGATGTTTAATATTTGATATCCATGTTTCAGTATAATTGCATTTCTTTCTCCTTCTCATGTGATAATTTTCTTATTTGATCATTTCTTCTATATTGATTATCCATAATTAATTTTCTAGTAAAAAAAAAAACTTCTATTGTCATATTTTTGCCCTCTTCACTTAATATTCTAAAGCAGCATTTTTTGCTTGTTTTTCATTTTCTCTATCATTTTTAAAACTTATTTTTTAATATCGTACTGTAAACATAGTAATGTTCGCGCTGAAGTCGGCGTCCGTGATTATTTAAACCCGCGAATATGCGTGATTTACAATGCGTATGAACACTTGCTCGGCCGCGAAATTAAAAAGCCGCGAATGTGTTTTTGTGTCGCTCGAATATTAATCGCGCGAAAATAACAACGTTTACAGTATTCCATTTTCTCCCATAAAATAAGTGATCCCGATAACAAATGCAGACCTAAATTACGTACTCGGACATTAGGGTAGCATTTTGAGTGGATCACGTTTGTGTTGCCATAACAATCGCTATAATGACCCTTTATCTAATGTAGCAAGAGACTTATAAAATCCACCCCTAGCAAAAACATACATACACACACACACACACGCATACACGCACACAAACACACAATCTCAATACATACAGGGCTTACCATTATACACTGTACCAACTAGGAGATTACAAAGGGGAGTTAATGAAGACCGTTTGGTCATTATCTTTACCAAGTCCTCCTAATTAGCGCTGGCACGAATATCTTGCGCCTGCTCGCCTGCTCGGCCACTCTGAAGGAAGTTACGTAATACGGAGGAAGCGGGCATATGCGGAGCTTTGCATGCATGCGATTTGCATAATTTTGTTTGAGATGTGGGCACAGTGCCATGGTTAAATTTTTAATGGATGCCACGGCTAATGGAAGTTATGTAACATACATACGGACTTGATAAGAACGCAATGTATATTTGATGTGATAGCACAAACCACATTATACATAAGTTACAAATTATGTGATAAACCGGACCCTAGGGCCTAAGCATGGTACACATGTATGCATTTTATAGACAAAATATGTAACCGAACCAAAGCGAAATGTCATATTTCGGAACTATCTTACAATTTTATTATCATTAAGAAAGAAAAAGGGCTGGAAATTATTTATTTTTTTTAAATCAAGAAAATCAAAGAAAATTATAAGAAATATGTAATTATTAATCATAACTTCAAAGATTGACTTAGCATCTATAGAACAATTTGAATTGCCTCAATTTTTAATGCAACGCAATGGCAATTATCTTACCTTACCATTTTCTTACCTGTACAGTTTACCGAGTTTTGCAAAGAAAAACTCTGCAATTATTCTGATTACAAATTATGCAACACTGAATGGTTTTAGTAATTGCGGTCATTGAATTCAGACCAGAGTGATCAAAAGAATAAGAGTCTATGTTACCAAGGAGGTTTAATTTCTTTACCTCCTTGATGTTACGACTAAAAGTAGTTAGAAGCCTAAAAAGTTGTATTTTCTTGACTTAGTGGCACCTTTCATCTCAAAAGAGAATTTGTTTGGCCAATTTTTAACCCATTACCTTGCTATATGTAATACAATGCTAGAAACCTTTTTGCCTTGTGGCCCAGTCGGGCCAGTAAAAACAAGATTGTTCAACTTTGACTGGCCTGAAACCTAAATCTTGTGGCCCCAAATAAAGAAAATTATAACAAATTCTGTTAAATTTGGTTGCCCAAACAGGCCAGTAGAATTTAGGATCAATGAAATTTGGTGGCCCGGAGCTAATTTTCAGTGGCCCCGGGCCAGCGGGCCTATGCTAATTTCGAGCACTGTATAATATCAACAAAAGATTCAATTTACGAGAAATTGAGTGCAATTTTCTCCACTAAATGTTAGCTATCCCATATGCATGCAATCAAGAAATAGCATTTAACATACTAGTAGATAACAGAGCATGAAATAGAACACAAAATGGAAAATAAAGACCTTTTTTTGCTCTAAAGTCTAATGAAATAAAATCCATTTTACAATTTTAGGGAAACTGACCAGAAATATAATTTCTATAAAAATCCATTTACATCATAATTGTCACCCAGGTACAATGTGCCAATAAATGTGAGATATTTATGAGTATCATCCCCCAAACTTGCTTAATATGTGGGGAAAAAATCACATATTGGACAATTGCATGAAACATCATCCCTTACGAAAGATTATAATTTAGTCCGACTGCATAAGACATTTATTCGTACTTTAAAAAATGGAAATCTTCCAGTTCTATTTTCAATATATTATGTACAATAATTATGGGCAACACAATGGAAATTTGTTGTACAATACTTTTTGGAAATACTATGGTTTTCCTCTCAGTGAATATAAATCAAAGAGCTGGTACATCTATGGTCCAAGGAATCTCTAAATCTGACAGAAAACCAAATTTGTATTTTCAGTGGCTTCCTAATGTGGAAGCCCCCCCCCCCCCCCCTCTTTTTGTCCCCCTCTTTGTTTTACAACATCCATCTGGACCAGGGCTGTAAAAGCCATTGGATACTACTATACTACCACTTCCACAAAAGTGACCTTCAAATCTGAAGAAGAAGAAGAAAAAAACATGCTGGGTGCTGGCAACATTCCTGGTATGAGGTAATAGTGTATGTAGTGTTCGATGACCATTTGAAATAAATTAGGTACTAAAGAGTGAAATTAGATCTCCTTATTCATACATGTACAAAGGGTTACACAAAGAAAATAGTGTGTGCTGGTCACTCAAACTAATAATTACTGAGTAATATCTGTTTATACCTTTGTATCTGTTTCGATCCTTTCTATCTTTCTTCATTTTTTCTTTTGTTCTTTGTTCTTTGTTCCAATTTAATATCATTTCTTCTTGTTTCTTTCGTACATTATCATTTGATCGAAAACATTGTTATAATCATAGAAAGAAGACTATTTTGTAATAATATAAGTAATTGTACATAATGATGATCATCAACATCATCATCATCATCATTATTTTGAAGGTTGTAGTTTCACAATATTGAAGTTGTTTCGATATTGTACAAACTACAATATGTATCTGTTTCTGCTCCTTGACTTTGAGGGAAAATGTAGCTTTTATTACTTCCAAAAATGCAACCTTCAAAGTTCAATTCTGGAGAAGAAAAAAGCTGGGTGTTGGTAACATTCCTGGTATGTGGTAATAGTATATTATGTTCAATGACTTTTTTCAAATAAATTAGGTATCTAGAGTAAAATCAGATCTCCTTACTGATTCATGTACACAACTACACAAAGGCAATACCTTATACTACTAATAGCCCGGTCACATATCAACGGATTGCGTAAACGGACGTCAAACAGAGAGCTAAATTTTTCATCTGTTCGTCTCCGTTCATATGCGTTTCCTGTCCGTTCCTTGTCCGGTGATGTACGTTGTTCTATGTCTTGTACATAAAGCAATGGAGACGACTTTCATCACCGGATAATTTCATTTCGCAAATTTTCTATTCGTTCGGCATTCGTTTCCGCTATCCGTTGATATCTGACCGGGCCATATATGCATTTCTTGCATAATTTGTATGACATACGCAGTACCCCGGGGTACTGTTGTACCCCGGTATCCCGCGTTGTGTAGTGCCATCTTATGTCCAATCGAAGTACAACCGTATTGCGTTGTGCATGCAGTGCAGCGCGCGCTTGAATGCACGCTATACCTCGGTACAGCCCTAAAAAATAAACAAATAATTAAACAAAATGGCGGATTTTCGTTTGGTACCCCAGGGTACCATTTATGTCATCATATATATACAATGTTCATTGGCTCACATTATTTTCTTTCTTCTATGTTTCTTCCATTTTCTTTCTTTCGACCAAACTTCCCATCTTTGGGTTGTTGGTTTGTGTCTCTCTGTTATATTTTACAACATTTACAACATTTCTGTCAAGCATCGGTGCAGATCAACAGAACATTATTTTGTTCAAAGGGATGAATAGTGTAAAAATACCAGTGGAAAAAATGCCAGAGGAATAGGAATACCACATTGCGATTCACCATTTTTAATAAGGCTAGATTGTGTGCGCTATAGCACTGAGCAAGTGCATAGTTTGCACCGTGTGCATGGGGCGTCGATCTGTCATTGATACCCATTCATCAGGGGGGGATGATCTATTCATTCATCCCCCCTGATGAATAGGTATTACGTAAGTATCGACGCCCATGACCGTGCGCAGAGCGTCCACAAGATGGTCCCACGCATTCTGACTTACAAATCCGAACTACGTTAAATATCCATCAAACAATACAACACATACACATGTATGACATGCAGGAAATAAAAATAATATGAAATATTATATGTAGCATATGATTTGGCCGGAAATTTAGCAACAATTGGCAGAGTGAAAATAAAACCATGTGACTTTGGTATCATGCCCAGTCACATGCAATTGTGAATGAGATGATAACAATATTGAAGATAGAACAATGAACTAACTCATATTTCATTTAAATCATGCTTGCTTATTCCTTCAGGTGATATGCTTCTTGCATATATGATGACACACGCGGTACCCCGGGGTACCGTTGTACCCCGGGGTACCGTTGTACCCCGGGGTACCGCGTTGTGTAGCGCCATCTTGCGTCAAACCGTACCGCAGCTATTGCGTTGTGCATGCAGTGCAGCGCGCGATTGTATGCACGCTATACCCACAGTACAGCCCTAAAAATTAAATAAATAATTAAACAAAATGGTGGATTTTCGTCTGGTACCCCGGGGAACCGTTTATGTCATCATATTCTGTATTTCTTTTTGCTAATTCAAAAAAATCGACCAAAATGATGATTCCACTGAAAAGGCTTCATTGAAAATAATTTGCATCTATTACAAATATAAGTCATACATGTATATAATCAAATATTTGTATTAAGAAGCCAAATTTTGTGCTTATGGTTTTTCCCGCCTAAATGTGCATTTACAATGACTCGCAATACCAATTTACTCCTCAGTCAAAACCCCAAACCCCTTCTCTCATCCCCTTTAAAAACCCACCCAAAAGAAACAAAGACGCCTCCTCTTTTCCAACTGTTGCATTCAAAACCTCCCCATTAAAAAAAATCTTTAGATGCAGACTGTAATAAAAGAGGCAGTTGTTGAAGAATAATATAAATGCTCCATTACCCCCCCCCCCCCCCCCTCCTTAAAATCTTTATTGTTACCCCTCACAAAATGTCCAGCATTCACCCCCTTTGTCCCCCACTCCTGAACAAAGTCTTCTTCTTTTCTCCCCTGGACAGGGCTTCGAAGCCTTTCATGGACAAAAGGGGGGTCTGCGTACAATTTCTTTGGCCCCTTTCAACCCAAAAGCTGAAGTAATTTTCTGGCCACTTTGTAATTGTAATGATGAAGCTAACATTTACGTTCGGGAGTTAATGAATGTTGGTCAAAGGCGTCGGCAGAATGAATGATGCAAAATATCGAGGCAAAATAGTGAACCGTTCCTTCAAAACCATGTGAAGATCGATTATAAATCTGCTTCAGTACTAGAGTACAATAAACAAATAATTATTATAAATTTATTTATCGGAAAGAAATTTTACAGTGACTGTGAGTTATTGGTCTTCTTTCATTTTGAATCACTGACCGATAAGAGAAAGGTATTGGTTATTGAGGAGAATAAGGAAGAGATTATACAATTAATGTATTTGTGCATTTTCAGTGAATAACAATGTGTTTTGCAATTCATTTTCTTTCCTTTAAATTGTCCATGAATGTGATAATGTTTAGGGGAAGTTCCTAAAATCAAATACACCTAGAAATGTATTTAACCTTTATGGTTTGAGTAAAATTTTCAGTAAAAGACAACGTGGTTTGCGATTCATTTTCTTTCCTTAAAAACTGTCCCTGGTATGTGATAGCTAGCGTTTGGAGGAAGTTCCTAAAATCAAATAAACCTATTTAACTGGTTGGGATTAAATTTACACAATCTGTACACCTACAAAACAAACTGCGTATAATCTTATCACAGGGAAAGATTACCACCATGACTCCACATTCTTTACACAATCAAACCAGGGAGTTAAAGGCAACATTGGAGTATTGGTTATTGTCAAATGTTCTGCCTCATTAATTTAACATTTGAGTATTGATGTCCTTATTGAATTTCTTGACTCCTGACTCTTTTTTATCTGGTTAACATGAACATGTACCTCGCTTAAAACATGATTTGGGAATTGTATTACTTTTTTTGTTGCTAAGAATTCTTAAATTTGTGCAACATATTTGGTAGTTTAGGGTTAGGGTTAGGTTGCAGTACCAATAAAGCCTAGATGACTTTCTTAAATGATTCTAATACATGATTAATTTTGCTGCATTCTATTACTTGTAAATGCACATATACCTTAGATGTATGTCCACCCTTAGGTTTACTGAATTTGTATAATTTATTCTATGTTAGATATGTTTTTATTTAAAATGATGAATAAAAAAAAAAACACTTATTAATAAAATGTACACCAACTGCCTCCTTTAAAATTCTTCCCCACCCGATCCTCGTACCCATAGATTTGGTAGGTTTTCTTACCCCCAATTTATGTACATGTACATGTATATTTGCTATCTTTTCTTTGTGCAATCAATGGCAGTTTATTGTGTTAGCCAGCCATGCACAGACTAGTACAGCCATGTGGTCCTTACATAACTCAAGAATGGCACACCCACTGTACAAACAGGGACTGGAGAGGGCGCCAATGCACATATGAATTGAGCACACTTTGACGCTTGGGACATTTTGCACACATTTCTGTATCTCATTTTGCTCAACACACTCTCCACTGGAACATACTACGTACATGTTGTTGTTAAATCCTGGCAAGCATTAAATCTTATTATTTACTAATTAAACCACAGTATGAAGATCTTGGGGATAAATGGGAGGTTTTTTAGATACAATAAGCCTACAACATTGTGAATTAAAAAAGTACCGTAAAACTCCGTGTATAAGGCGCACCCGTGTATAAGGCGCACCCCCAACTTTCAAAAAAAAAAAAAAAAAAAAAAAAGTTTTTTTTATTATTTTTTTTTTTAGGACACCCTGTATTTATGGTCTAGGACATATCAAGGGCTTAATGTCAATTATAGCTTTCATCATCATATACATTTTTTCACATACAAAATAGTGGTTAGTACAAAAACACTGGTGCTTATAAATATTCAAATTCATATTCATGAATATTCATTAGCACTTATACTCATTAAATATAATGCAATTTTCTTAATAAACTAACAAATATTTTCAATTATGAGCAAAATTTATAACCACTGGTTAGATAATTGCATATATAATATGAGTACTGCTGCTCACGAATGTATGAATATTCATTAGCAGCAGTCTTTGCACAATAAACTTGCAATTTTAAAATCTGTAACCAATATTTTTTGTGGGAGAAATAGGTATATGTTGCTGAATGCTACAACTGACAGTAAGCTCTTGTCATGACCTGGACCAGTGTAATATGCATTGAACATGACTACAGGGTGTCCCAACAAAAAATCTTTTAAAAAAAAAAAAAAAAAAAAAAAATTATTTATTTATTATTTTTTTTTTTTGCTATACCTGTGTATAAGGCGCACCCCCGACTTTGAAATTTTTTTCCGACGGAAAAAAGTGCGCCTTATACACGGAGTTTTACGGTATGCTTTTTTTTCCTGTATAATCCGTATGCACGTTGTGTTTCATCTTTGTTTTTATTTCAGAGAAATAAATTGACTAAACTGAAATGAATACTTTGGCTGCAGACTATGGAGAGTGCATTACATGACAAAACATATATAATTTACTGCTAATTACTTTGATAAAGAAGATTTTATTTTTAGAAGTTCTTCACCCAAGAAACTGACAAAAAATTGTTAAATAACACCTTTCTTTAATTGGTGCAAAGTTTGCTTGCATAATTGCTTGGCCCATCTTATCTTTATTTTGTAATATTTGTTTGATGCTTTTAAAATTAAAGCAAATATAAAAGAAGGTCAGTAAAAGGGGGTTGGTTATCTTGCACAGAGTAAAAAGTATGCAATTAAATATTAGGTGTTTCCAAAAGAACTTACCTATACACATAATCGCTAGGTATATTTGTTTCTTTTTGTTTACTAATTGGTGGCTATTTTGTTTGTTGTAGGCAAATAAAGAAAGAAGGTCAGCAAAACAGGTTTACCTTGCACATACTAAGGAATTGAATATTACTTGTTTTTTAGCTTGCAAAGGTTGGCAGTATCTTTAAAGGGACTTAGTAACATTGTCCAAAATCCTCAAAATACAATTGGAATTCTAGCTGTTCCCTCATACCTTGTTGTATTCATATTAACAATAAAATCATGGGACCGGTTTCGAATTTTCAAATTTCCCTTTTGAAAAAGATATTTACGATTGAAGTGTTCAGATGTTAAATAATCCAACGGATCGCGAGAACCGTGTACAAAGTGACTGCAATGAGTTTGTGAACATCACTTTGCATTTTTGCTCAGTACTCGGCCATATAACGTCCATTTGACTTGAAATTTTCACACAATACCCTGTGGACATATCAGATAACATCAATATACATTGTATCAACCATTCATCCGTTTTTATGTCAACAAAGCGACTAGATCCCTTTAATATTACCATTCTCAGTAATGCTACAACCACAACAAACACATGAACTTTGCTCGATAAGAAAACCTTTCTTTCTTTTTTAGGGGGTGGGGGGGTGTAAGATTTTCAGAGTTATTGTGAGTGAATGAAACGTCTTTGATGACTCATCTAAATAGCTTCCTTTCACTCCATACATTAGCTTCCAACCAATAATACATTATTGGGGTACATTCACTACTAGCCTACCTTGAAGCAAGGGAAATGTCATAATGTTGTGTAAATATTTACATCAAAACCAGGCCTTGTGTGTCAGCAAATAATATTTTACGCAGAAACACCGAATTAGAAATTGCCCTTTTAAAAAAAAGAGGAAACCTTGGTATTTTCTAACATGAATCACCTGAACTTTGCTCTAAAAATCCCCTGTTTCAGTCAGCTTTTTAAAGTTATCGTGATTAAATGAAACGTCAGTGATGCCTCATCTCAACAGCTTCCTTTTTCTCCTCCTATATATCAAGCTTCCAACCAAATATTAGTTTACCTTGTACATTAGCTTCTAACCAATAATACATTATTGCGGTACATTCAATACTAGCCTACCTTGGAAGAACGGAAATGGCGAGTAAATATTTACATAAAAACCAGGCCTTGTGTGTCAGCAAATAATACTGTACGCAGAAATGTAGAATTAGAATTAGCCCCTTAAAAAACAAAGAAACGTCAGTAAATTTTCTTGCATGAATCATCTGAACTTTGCAGGACTCAGCTTTTCATAGTTATCATAATTAAATGATATCCCAATACTGACTCACTCATGTCAATAACTTCCTCTCTCTCCCATATTATACATTAGCTTCCTATCAATAAAGCATTATTATGGTAGTTCACCGCCATGGCGTGGTCGGACTATGGGGGGGGGGGGGTACACCTTATATTTGTATGTATTGTTATTTTTTTCCCAAAAAGTGTCCCCTAATGTTTTCTATTGTTTTGTTTTCTTCTTTAAATTATTAGAGGGGCACAGAGGGAGAGGGGGTCCTGTGCCCCCCCCCCCCCCTCTACCCCCCCCCCCCCCCCCCCCCCAGCTAGGCCACTGGTACATGCAATCCTAGCCTACCTTCATACAGGAAATGTCATCATGATATTGTTTAAATATTTACACTTAAACTGGGCCTTGTGTGTGTGTCAGCAAATAATCAAAGCAAACACTGGCATCCCAGTTGCGATGCCAAGTTCATAGCTCTGACTCAATACTTTCCACACAAATTTGTCATAATGCTATCAAACGTGTAGTTCATAATGAATGAATAAACTCATGACGATAACCTCCCAGAATGTTAAATGCCAATGCTAGAGACAGACTTTTGTTGCCTTGTGGCCCAGTCGGACAAGTAAAAACAAGATTTGTCCTAATATTCTAGTGGCCCTAAACATGAATCTGGTGGCCCCAAACAAAGAAAAAACATTACAAACTCTGTTATATTTGGTTGCCCATTAATTTTAGTAACATTTTTCTTGTTAAAAGTGTGTCTGATTTTGCAAAAGAAGCAAAGCTTGTGATACTATTACTAGCAAGCTCCCCAAAACAATACTTGTAACAAAGTGTTTACACATTGGGCATTTATTGTTTTGGAAAAGAACTCTCCCTAGTATTTGAAGCAAAGCTTGTGATAATATTACTAGCAAGCTCCCCAAAACAATACTTGTAACAAAGTGTTTACACATTGGGCATTTATTGTTTTGGAAAAGAACTCTCCCTAGTATTTGAAGCAAAGCTTGTGATAATATTACTAGCAAGCTCCCCAAAACAATACTTGTAACAAAGTGTTTACACATTGGTCGTTTATTGTTTTGCAAAAGAACACTTCCTAGGATTTGAAAAAATTAGGTGAGAATCCATTTTTAGTCATATTTACGATGTATACTTGCAGATAAATATACAAAACCAGGGAATAATGTATATTGGTTGTACCCTGGTAGGTTCATGGTTGTACGTACAAGAGACTTATCACTCATACATAATATATTTCCTATAGCATATAATGTTACACATAAATTACGTGGAGGTAACAAAGTACACCTTTTTGTCATAATAATATCCAGTCGAACAAACTGGTGAAATTCAATATGTTGTTTTTTAACATTTGTCTTCAGTTCCTGAATAATTCCCAATTTGTCTAGACTTATATGCTCGCCCACATACAATACAAGAAAAAGAACGGATTAAAGGTAGTTCAGATTCGTCAAATGAGATGCGCGGCGCCATCTTGCATACGCGTTGCGCACGGTGCGTGATGCACGTTAGCTCAGTGTCATGCGGTGCGCGCAAACTAACCCAGTTCAAAATGGCGACCCGCTATGTAGCATCCCCACGCTTGATGCCCTTTAAAGTGGTACTTGTTTCCATCCCTCTGGTATTTCAAATTCCCTGTCACAATGCTGCCAGGATAAAGGGGGGATAAAGTGCTCCTCGGGGAGTAGAAACTGCACCCAATGAGCAAAAATACTAATGTTGGGATAATGATAACATGGAATGCATGGCTATTTATAAATTGAAACTATTATCATCAGCATACTTGTATCAAAGGGCTGAATATAATTACATCCTGGATAGCTGAAGTTAACCAACAGATGGCGCTATTCATATTAGGGATTGCTGGAACTACATAGTTCAGTTCTAGTTTGTCTTTAGGACACTTCAAAATATACTGTATCAGAGGAAGATGAAAACAAAATGTAGTAATTGCAAAAAGACATCTGTAATTTTGTTTTTAAACAGTGTCGTAGCGTGGTCGGACTGACTGGGGGGCCTACAAGTAAACCGGGATACTCCTTATGTATTTCTTTGTTTTAAAAAATGGTCCCCTTATGTTATTGTTTTTTTTCTTCAAATTATTCAATAATGACAGAATGATAATTTCATTTGTTTTCAATGACAGCATACAAGTTTAGCCACTGTAATTAAATGCTACCCAGGCTTTTCCTTCCCTTTAAAAGAAGCATTTCCTTGATTTTAGATTTAGATTCAGCTTGGATCACCAAATTTGTAATGTTATTTTAACCAAAGTCATTACAATTTTGAATAATTTACCGTTTCAAAACATTGATTTGAAGAAGTTATCATCAACGATGTCCTATAGATAAGTATAACAGACACCTTGATTGCGCCTCTTTTGTACTAACTTTTGTCCATGTTTTGGAATTTCATCAGAATGAAAGAAACAAAAAGACAAACCAAATTTTATAAATGCAATGTACATCAATTTGAATTAAAGAACCCCCCCCCCCCCCCCCCAACATTTTTGTTTGTTTTTTAAAGTGATTTTTATTCCTCCAAATGATATACATATAACATTTACAATTGAATATACATAAACAAAATATGTCCAGTGTGAACATCTTAATATTCATAAACAGATACAATTATAATGAAAGAAAGTAGAAATGATTACCTTACATACATAAACATTTACAAATCAACTGTATATTCAATTTCCTGACTTCATGGAATAAACACACACACACACACTCACACACACACACACACACACACACACACGAGTTCACCCCTTAATCCCACTTAGACAACACAACCATCGGTCTCGGCCACGATTGGTCTCGGTTCCGTTTTCGTAAATTACGCCCCCCCCCCCACCCCCCCCCCCCCCCCCTTAAAAAAAATCCTGGCTATGGGCCTGCCTACAACATACACTTTTACATGTATCATACTCACAAGCCAATAGAAATACTTAGAAAATCAGACTATTCAACCACACCTAAGAAAATCCTATTAAGAGTCTCGGATGGATTGCCATTTTAATTAATGGCTGGTTTCGGTTCTGTTCTAATTGCTCATTGAACGAGCTATTACCTTGCTCAGAATACACGCACATACGTAAATACCACTTCAAAACAGGTTATATATATGCTTCTTATGCGCACATTTTCGCTCACTGAATTTTCCTCAACATAAGTAGTAATATAATTCAATATATTCCAAGAAAATCATTACATTTATATAGAACAGGTCATGCTAGAATGATCACACAGATAAATATTACTTAGAAAGTCAGTATAACTTACCATTGTAGGTATCATATTATCTTATCATTCCTTTGTAACTCCCTCGGCACAACAACAAATTATTATACCATATCTTTTCTAATTTATGTGATTCCATCAACTACTAGTACGATACATGTAAAACCCAGCAAACGTTCAAAAGCAAAATATGATATGATGAGGTATACAGTATACACCTTGGGTTGATCGTACATACGTATTGAGGTTTGAAAGGGATGCCGATTGCCTGGTACTGGTATATATACAATAATGCACATCCGTTATATGAACCGACCTATATTTCCATACCTGCACCCAAATATCATTCATACACTGTATACACATAATGACTGGTCGGTTGAGGATGTATCATGCATTGCATATCTCTCCATGTAGCCTTGTATTCAGGCACATCTGCGGAGGACTATTGGCCCGTATATTAATGCAGATTTAAAATTGAACATGTAGCCCAATCTATTTTCGATCACTATATCATCATTTGTACATACAGCAAGAATTTTGCTAAAACTCTGGTCATGTTTGTCTTTTTATTTCATAATACCGTACGAGAAAAAGAAGATTAATTTTGATTTTTTTTTTTTCCCTTGAGAACAGACTAAGATGGAACTTGAATTTTGACCTTGGCAAATATTGGTGTGTATTTTAGGACTGCTGTCCGCTGGTTTGTACTGGTCAGTACCAGCATCTGCCAATAACATCAAATCACAAGCATACAGGGCTGCAGAGGGAGGGGGGGGGGGGCAAGAGGGGATGCACCCCCCCCCCCCCCCCCCCGCCTCCTCCTCCCCCCCCCCCAAAAGTCATTGCATTGTAATATTTGAGATTTACCTCACATTCAAGCAATATTCATTTTCATTTGGACAATGTTGAATGAGCTGTGTTATGGAGTAAAATTATGAAATAACAAGAAATAACAAGAGAAAGTAGCCTCCCTGAAACTATTTTGCCCGTTTTATATTTAAGTAAATGCATAAAAAGAAGAAAAAAACATATATTTATGCACAATAGTGAAACATATCAAAATCTTGGGTAGATTGTTGTCGATTGTGAAGAAAAAAACAAAAACCCTCATTAATTAACCAAAGAAAACAATTCTGGTCCCAACATTCAAATTCTCATTTGCCATTTATTGTTTTGGCAACCCATGTAATAAAATGTTTATACAGACTGTCCCAGAAAAAACAAAACCGGGTTTCATGGCAGAAATTTTATGTTATAATGAATAATTTCCTTGATGATATAAATATGTCTGAAAAGCTCTGTGTCTCTTCTTTCATTTGATATACAACTTATGGCACATAATTCACGCATGACTGAATTAGAACGATGGAAAGTAGTGTTACCAAAATTCCATTTGCACGCAGAAATTGCAAGTTTGGGTGAGGTTTTGGGGTGAGTTATAAGAGTAGTAAACTTACTTATTTTGAAAAAGGACAAACACCGCATACAAATTCATAATTTTATCTTTTATATGACACCTCATGATTAAAAAATAAATGTTTTATGCCAGAGAACGAGTACAATGAAAACATGCTTGATTCCAGCCCAAATGAGTAACTTTCCTGATCTAGCCTGTTTCCCATGTTTTCCCTGATCCCCATGTTTGTGTAAATTCACTCATGCATCAAAGTCCATTGTCAGCTGCTAAGTCAGGAAAGCTGAGCGACTTCTAAAGCTGGGTTGACACTTGCTCGAATTTCGTTCCCGCACTGGCACGCAATGCGTCGTGGCAAGGCGTGCTATTTCATTGCTACGCAGCGGAGCGTGAAGCCGTTTTTGCAACCTGTTCGCGCACTGTTCACGCATAAGTTACGCACAGTTTATGCAATGCGTGGCCCAAAATGGGCCGCATTGGCACACATTGACACGAAATGGCACTACTAGTTTACGCATAGGTTAAGACTGTTCGCGCATTGTTCACGTCTACCGTACCACATTGTCCCGCAGTGTCACACACGACACGCACAGTTTACGCTGTCTTTCCGCATGGCGTGTAGTGGATTCCCATGGCACGCATTGACACGCATTGACACGCACTGTCCGCAGTGTTTGCGCCCAGTTCGCGCAGTGTTTACGCATGGTTCACGCGAGTGCACGCACATGATGTGAAAATTAATGCGTGCCAAAATGTTGAACATTTCGAAATTCTCTCTACGACATGGCACCCACCCCCGCACTGCCCCGCACACTTCACTCACTCTTCACGCCCCGTTCACGAAGACTTTACTCATTGGCACGATGCAGTGCGTGCCAGTGCAGGAACGAAATTCGTGCAAGTGTCAACCCAGCTTTACTCAACTTTCACTCATTTGAGCAGAAATCAGGCATGTTTTCATTGTACTCGTTCTCTGGCATAAATCATTTATTGTTTGAGCATGAGGTGTCATGTAAAAGATAAAAATATGACCTTTTATGTGGCGTTTGTCCTTTTTAAAAATAAGTACGTTTACAATCCTTAAAACTCACCCAAAAAAACTCACCCCAAAAAACTCACCCAAACTTAAAATTTATGCGTGCAAATGGAATATTGGTAACACCACTTTCCATTGTTCTAATTCAGTCATGCTTGAATTATGTGCCATAAGTTGTACATCAAATGAAAGAAGAGACACAGAGCTTTTCAGACATATATATATCATCAAGGAAATTATTCATTATGACAGAAAATTTCTGCCACGAAAACCGGTTTCGTTTTATCTGGGACACGGTGTATAATAGCTGCAAGTATTCCATTTGTTTTCTTTTTTATGTTGTTTTTGGGGGGCTGGGAGGTAAATGAGTTACCGTATTTGTCGGTGTATTAACCGCATGGTTTTCCCCGGTTTGTACACGGAAAAATTGCATGAAAATCCCCACTAGGACAACACAGCATGAAACACTATGCATGGGACTGTAGTGAACGCTAGAAGACAAACAAAGACAAAACAAAACATGAATCAAATCGGAGATGAAAAAACTGTACCATGATATGTTATTCCTTCTTTCAAGTTCAAGTTTTGTTGAATCTACCTTTGAAAACAGTAAATTCTAAGCTATTTTGGAGGATAAGAAATTGCGATTTTAACTTTCAAGTGGTGGGGAGAAAAAGTGTGCAGCATTGATTTGACTGAAATTAGCGATCATCCTATCGGGATTGATTGCTAATTTCAGTCAAATCAATGCTGCACACAGAATTTACTAAGGGTAGATTTAACCAAATCTGAACTTGTAAGAAGGAATAACATTATCAAGGTACAGTTTTTTATCTCCGTTTTGATTCATTTTTGTCGTTTTGTCTTCGCTTTTCTTCTAGTATTTATTACAGTCCCATGTATAGTGTTCCATGTTTTGTTTTCTGGTAAGCTCAACAAATCTTACGGATTGATCAGGGAAGGGGCTCATAATTTCCTTAATGTGCTTCAGAGACTTCAGTAAATTAAAGTATATTTCTTAGACCAAAACTCTCTGATAAAGAAGGATGTTTTTACTTATCTTCGGCACATTTTGACCATCTAAAACTCAAGAATTATACTATCAAATTATTTTTTTTCATGGAAAACCCCAAAAGTTAGGGATGCGGTTAATACACCGGAGCGGGTAATACACCGACAAATACGGTACTCATTGGCGAATGCAATCCACTAGAATAACTATGAGTGATGATGAAAAATACTGCTAAAAGTTTCTTATTCCCTGAAAAAAAACTGCCTGTGTAATAGAATGAAAGTAAAGAGCGGGACTGAGCTTTAAAGGGGTAGTTTAGTTTTGGTAGAGAGGGCGCT
Source organism: Echinarachnius parma (assembly GCA_037951105.1). Classification (NCBI taxonomy): domain Eukaryota; kingdom Metazoa; phylum Echinodermata; class Echinoidea; order Clypeasteroida; family Echinarachniidae; genus Echinarachnius; species Echinarachnius parma. The sequence goes on along the minus strand of JBAMJV010007683.1, from coordinate 111,265 downwards.
GCACATCACAATTTTTTTGTGAGGTAATGCAAAACTGAGTGTCGAATTTGAGAGAACATACAATTTTAATGGCAGAATAAACTTTATTTGGTCAAAATCGACCCAGAAACGGCTGAAATATCAATAAATATATCTGATCTTATAATTATTTGGGGCCCAAATAATTAGATGATTTTTAGAAGAAAGAAAAAAAATGCTTGCACTTTTTCAAAAATTGTCAAAAGCGTTTTTAAAATAGTTGTTGATGAACTCGCTATTTAATCATTATATCAATAAAACATCACATGCATAATTACCCACGCCGATGAAATCGGCAGGGGGTTATGTAAAGGGTTCCGTATGTTTGTTTGTTTGTCTGTTTTTTTTTTTTTTTTTTTGTTTGTTTGTTTGTGTACAAGATAACTAGAGAACGGGTGAACGGATTTGCACCAAATTTTCAGGGAATGTTTGGATAGTGACATGGAAGAATCGATTAGATTTTGGTGATGATTGGTTGACCCCTGCAAATTCTGTGGAACCTTGAAGTTTGAGTATGTATTTAATGCACGTGTGTCCCTAAATAATATCTGCACGTTATAGGCGCGGTACGGTAACCTCGCTGAATCCAATCGAGCTAGCAGCAACTAACAAGTTTAGTCCAGGTGTGCATCGCGATCGCGCGCACGGTACCATATGTTATGGTACGGTACTTTCGATTCCGGGTTAATTAATACGGAACGGAATTGAATTGCAACACGCTGATCTGAACTTTGAAGCGCCAAGAAATTGGTAAGTTTCCGAAAAATACATTTATTTATTTAATAATTATTATTGACCCGACACTAATGTGAAGATGAACAGATGTTCATTTTTACATATTGAATACACACTCGTTCTGTTCAACGGTTGATCACTATGTTTTTAGGATGCATCGGTAAGCAAAACAGGGTTGAGGCCGACGAAGGGGTAGAACAGGGCTAATGGGAGGCGTGGGTATGCTGACTTTGTCGGCCTTCTAGTTTTGTATGAAAAATGGTGGAAACCAATGCCTTTTTAAAAAGCGCCCTCTTGTGTTTTAATGGCTCTTTTTGAATGATAATGGGCTTTTTAGTCGTTTGTAATTTTGTATACCTTTCGAGCATGGTGGAGTTATAACTATTAGTTTATAATGTTACTGTACAGGTTTGGTTACTAAAATTCAGCCTGACCAAAACTGTACTACCCCTTTAAAGGGATAGTTGAGTTTTGGTATAGAGGGCGCTACACAAAATAAATTTGTTGTGAGATAATGAAAAAGTGAGTGTCAAATTCGAAAGAACATACAATTTTAATGACAGAATAAACTTTATTTGATCAAAATCGGTTTAGAAATGGCTGAAATATCAAAAAAACATTACCATTTGTAATAAATGTGGGGCCCCACAATTATTCGAAAATTTTCAACCAGCCGTTAAAAAAATATTTAAAATGTTTCCTCTTTTCGAAAATTTACAAAAGAGGTTTTTAAATAGTTGTTGATTATCTCTCTATCTAATCACTATTTCAACAAAACATCACATGCACAATATTTTTATTTAGAAAGGTTGTAACCGATGAGTGTTTAGACAGCGCCCTCTTGAGTTTTAACAGCTCTTTTTGAATGATAACAGGCTTTCTGCTTAGTAATTTTGTATTCCTTTCGAGCATGGTGAGGTTGTTCTATTAGTTTGTAATGTGATGGTGCAGGTTTTGGTTACTAAAATTCAGTTTGACCAAAACTGTACTCTCTTTACGAGAACTCAACTATCCCTTTAATTTCTAGCAGACACTACGTCAGAGGCAAACATATCTAAGAAAAATAATTTCGAAAAAATATTGCAATGTGATCTGAAAGTGTAATCTGAAGAATTAAATACACATAAATTTGCTATAAACATATGAAATACCAATCCGATCAAGGAACATGTTTTTACTAATTATGTATAAAAAAGGATCAGTGAAAGTAAAAGTCATGTAAATCATAGCTCTACTTCATGATCAATTTCCTTGTTTTGAAAAGCAATTCAAAGAAACACATATTTAATCAATCACTTAACACGTATTAAATTGTACATGTAGCCCAATCCTAAAGATGTGGATGCTACGCAGAATCTCTTCTGTTACATTGAACTGTTAAAAACAGTAGAACCTCATTATAATTAATGATAAAGTCTTGTGCTCATGGGAATATGAGGCTGTGGCAGGGGGGCTGTGGCAGGGGGGGGGGGGCGGCTGTGGGGGCTCAGCCCCCTGAGAGTTTTGAAAACTGAGATATTCAGGCAAAAAGCACCATTTATGTGAAAGTATGTAATTTTCTGCTAAAATACATTATGTTATCTCTCAGGGGCAAACACATCACATTCGTTCAAACACGGGTCATATTCGGGCAAAAACATTTGCATTTTGAATGTATGAGCAGCATATTGTTGTTCATGTTTAAAGCCCAATTCCAGTTTTGGGAAAGTAGCCGAAAACATCTATTGATCAATATTGTTGAATAAGTATTTAAATAGGGCTTGTGTGGTAAAATCCGAACCTAAGCATCGTTAAATACAGAAATATCGAAAGAAATCCAATACCCGCCCATGAAATGTATGAATCCACCGCCCGTTCGCACCTGTTCGCGCCGCTAGCGCTGGGCTGGAGATATCGACAAGCTGGGGACAAGCCCGTATAGCGAACACGCACGCGGTCATTTGCAGTTTTGCACGTAGCGTATGCGCGATTCCGCGTTGGCGATATCAATCTGCAGTACTTAGATCAATTTATAATTTTGCAAATATATCAATTAGTAGGCGGTTTCTTGGCCAAATTTGTATAATCCCATATTAGTACAATTATATTCTTTCACATGGTTGGTAATAAGGGTGTACATTTCATTTTTAGGGGGTGGGGCGTTTTCCACTACTGGCATTCACCTTTAAAGGGGTACTTCATTACAATTAGGATCTAAGGACCATGAAAATGACCTTGTACATCAGGGTAATTAATAAAGGACTATAAAGATCTTTGGACAGCAAAATTACCTTGTTATTTATTACATGTTGTAATGACTAATGAGCTGTAGTAGCTGTAAAAAAAATTAAGTTTTGATATATCAAAATTAATGCATTCCTTTGGAAACATTTATCCTCCATGGACCAAACTTTATATCTAAAACAATTTGATAATTAATTTTACTTGATAAGCCATAATTCTTTCTACCCACTATTTGTCAATTGGTATAACATAATATAATTCCTGCTTAAAGATTCTATATACTGTTCAATAGGCAATATTCGCACTGTTTTCCCTTTGGTAGTCAAAAAAATCATGACCTTTAAATCTGCAAGCCAACGTAAGAACTTGACCAAGTTGACCAAGTGTATTATTATGTCACTGATTATCAAGATTTTATGAATAATCTTTGCATGACATCATACTGTAGATAATAGGCAGTAGGTAGAGCGAGGTCAGACCGATTGGGGGGGGGGGGGGGAGAGACACTCTTATGTTTTTCTTAAGTTTGTGAAAGATTTTCTTTTAGTTTTTTGTATTGGTTTTGTCAAATTATTATTATTATTTGTATTTTATTTATTTATTTGTATTTATTTATTATTACTTTTTTTTTTTTTTTTTTTTGGGGGGGGGGGGGGACGTACCCCCAATGCCCCCACCCCCTGCTACACCACTGATATTTATGGCATACAGCTTATCAGTACGTTATGAGAAATGGAAATGGGGACTCATTTGGGGTATTCCCTTATCCTACCACATGTTTCATGTTTTCTTCATCTATCTATAACATCACAACGTCAACATTCCTTTGAGGAACATAAAAATCATCAAATAACTTCCACGTTGCTAACTACTTCGACTTATTCTGAAATAGCAGGAACTTATAATGAATTTTGGACAGTTCTGTGAAAATTCGCACTGCTAATTTCATATTTCACATGTTATTATTAAAGTTCCTTGCAAAACAAACAGTACTTTGTCTGCATGTTTACCTTATTATTTGAGCTTGACTGGTTTAATTCAGTAAAAACAGGACTTTGAGAAGAAAAATAACGAACAGCTTGTATAAGAACGCATAGCATAATGACATGTAATAGTCATATGTGCTATAAAAGGGAAATAGAAAAAAGGGACATTTTAAGGGCTTAAACGGCTAATTGGTTCTACCTAAGGTTCCATTTAAAGATTTAAAAATCATACCACAAATTGACAACAACAAATATTGCTTTTCATGTTCTTCATTTAAACAGATACAAAAACAATAATTTCTGTGCAAAACCCTCAGGACAATTGTTATATAACAAACATCTAAATGTTTTTAAATTTTTTAACCTTCACAGAAGTACACTTTATTTCTTGTAATTCATAATAGCCAAGGCACTAGCACTTGCCCGCTTGCCCGGGGCAAGTAAAAATTGATGTCGGGCAAGTAAAATTACATAAATGGTCTAGTTTGCTTGCCCAATAGGGCAACTTTAATTTCTCTGTAGTTTGTAGTTCTTTAAATTAATATATTCTAGAAGTAAGCGGGCAAGTAAATTGTCTATTTGGGCAAGTAAAATTTGAACATCTATGATTTTACTTGCCCGAACGGGCCAGTTGAGAAAAAGGTTAGTGTGGAGGCTTGTAGTAGCATTGAACAAAATTAATCCATTAAAAGAAACAATGGATAAAGTATTCAAAAGGGTTATTGTGCTTTTGTTGAAGCTCATTGCAACCGTTTACAAGACAAATGGTTTATAAAGACATTCACATTCTAATTAACCAGCAGACAGAAGTGAAACTAACTCGTGTAAAATTGCTTCTTCGTTGCATTAATTACTAGTCTTCATTTATAATCCACATGTAGATAGAAATGTCTTGAAATACAAAATACAGTCAAATCGGTCTCAGAGGAAGTTAGCGGCCACCTGTCTTTAGCAGCCAACCTGTCTATAATGGCCACTAAACATGATCCCCCGCAGATAAAAACAATGAAAATGAACCCGTCTATAGTATTATAGAGGTCACCTGTCTACAGTGGCCACTTGTCTTGCTTCGCTTCGGTGGTCATTATACACAGGTTGACAGTAATGTTTTTCATGGAAATATACACAAAACGTTAACCTATTGCTTTACAGGAACTGGGTTGGCTAAGTACATAGTCTATGGGGATTTCAGAATCTTGAAGTGAACGGGTTAAGAGCTATAACAAAAAATGGTTACTTGTATCCTTTCAGGTATATGATTTATACACTGTACACTGAACATACAATGTAAATGTACTTGCATGATCTCAAAGCCTAGTTTAAAGTGATCCGTGTAAAGTGTCAGATATTGCACAAACTGACATTTGAGACTTCAATCCTATATCAATATCATTGTAAAATAGAATTGAAAGATTTGTGAAAGTTTGAAAGAAAACGAACACTGTTTACCTAGTGAAAAAAACGAATATTGAGTTCATATTTTATCACCGAATACTGATGGTCTGTTGTAGATTTGTCGCAGTAATAATCATCCGTTTGATCTTGACGATATCCGCACCCGTGTATACAGCTACAGACGGTACGGAATTCATGGAATTTGCGCACGCTAGGCTCAAAGTTCAGTGGGTCGGGAAAATTTCCCACGCGCGCTGGCCGGACGTGTTCAGCGACGACAATTGTACTTTTTATCAAAACCGTTAGCTAACGCTTTTGAAATAATGATTTTCAATGATAATTATCTTCATACTAAAGGGACATTTGAAAAAATCTAACCCTATTTTATTCTTCTCTTACCATAAGCCAAGTAAACAACACGGCAGAAGAGAAACGAGGAAGCTCCAAGTATTTTTCGTGGAGTTAGACACTTTACATGGATCACTTTAATAAATATGCACCTTGTACATCTTATTAGGATGATTAATACATTGGTGTAGAGTTGTAGACATTAAATAAAATGTTTTTTTTTCACTAAGTATGTTTATATAACAATGTACATAAGGAGGGGAGGGTAATGATACTATTTATAATTCTATTGGTGCAAGTTTTTACGAGCCATGTCACATATATTATTGGCAAAATAAATACAACTGTAACTTCCTCATTTTGTATAATACACAGTCAATAATGCTTTCTTGGGCATTTCTGTATAAATATTATAACCCGTTGCTTACTTACCGGGACTGTGGTGAATTATGTCCAATGTTTATGGGGCTCTAAGAATCTCTTAAGAGGAGGGGTTATTGAAATTCTAATGCAAAAAATGACGAAGGGTTGATACAAAATAAGTGTGGATTTCTGTGATCACATGTCCCCTGAGTGATGTGTGAAAGTTCCATGTTAAATGAGTGTCATATGAACGAGTAATGAGCGAAATTGCAAAGTGATATTCACTAAACACATTGCACCGACTTTGTACACAGTTGAAAATCTCCACAGGAGAATGTTATATCCGATCACTACAATCATACATGTACTAACGGAAGAGAAATGTTAACCCATTGAGGACTGGTCCCGAAAATACTCAGGGTAGGGTCTATGGAGAATACATGTTATAGCAAAATCAAACATATACTAGGTTAATTTACTCATGAGGGTACAAGATATTAGTTGGAGGGAACACAAAACAAAACCAGAGATCTATGGAAACATACCACCCATCTCTACCACTGGTGCTCATCGCCGAACGAGATTCGCTGGTCACTGTTTTAGGGCCAAAGACCAAATAATCTTGGATGTGATCTGCATGAGACTCCCATGTCCTAATAGAGGAAGGAGACCTATGAACTAAACACAACAAAAAAAGTAACTCCCCCCCTAAGCAAAATGGCGTAACTTTTTAACGAATTGGGTTTGAGCAACATAACTTGACAGGAATGTTTCTAAAATGATTGGCTAACGTCTCTGTGAAAATGAATTTGATCCGCCATGCCATGCATGAGTGAGCACACATTAAAGGGAAAATGTCACTTTTCAAAAGTCACAAGAGTCAAAAAGTGAAAATTCTGCCTTTGATGTGTGGTCACTCATCCATGACTCGACGGACCAATTTCATTTTCACACATAAGTTAGTCAATACATGTAGGAACAATCCTGCCGAGTTATTTTGCTCAAAACCTTTTCGTTAAAAAGTTATGTTATTTGATTAAGGGAGACTTATTTTTGTGTTGAGTTTAATTGATCAGTATTGTTGGAATAAACTCAACAAAAAAGTAAGTCTCCTCCTGATTAGAATAACATAACTTTTTAACAAAAATGTTTTGAGCAAAATAACTCGGCAGGATTGTTCCTACACTTATTGACTAACTTCTGTGTGAAAATGAAATTGGTCCAATGAGTCATGCATGAGTGAGCACACATCAAAGGAAAGATAGGCACTTTGTGTGCTCACTCATGCGTGACTTAATGGACCAACTTCATTTTCACTCAGAAGTTAGTCACAAAGTGTAGAAACAATCCTGCCGAGTTATTTTGCTCAAAACATTTTTGTCAAAAAGTAACGCCATTTTGATTAAGGGGACTTACTTTTTGTTGTTGTGTGTATTACAAAACCGTGCATGATTCATAAACACAACAAAAAAAGTGAGTCCCCTAATCAAAATGGCGTCACTTTTTGCTCAAAACATTTTTGTTAAAAAGTTATGTTATTCTAATCAGGAGGAGACTTACTTTTTTGTTGAGTTTATTCCAACAATACTGATCAATTAAACTCAACACAAAAATAAGTCCCCCTTAATCAAATAACATAACTTTTTAACGAAAAGGTTTTGAGCAAAATAACTCGGCAGGATTGTTCCTACATTTATTGACTACCTTTAATGTGTGCTCACTCATGCATGGCATGGCGGATCAAATTCATTTTCACAGAGACGTTAGCCAATCATTTTAGAAACATTCCTGCCAAGTTATGTTGCTCAAACCCAATTTGTTAAAAAGTTACGCCATTTTGCTTAGGGGGGGAGTTACTTTTTTTGTTGTGTTTATATGGACTGCATTGCAAGAGACATCCAGTGTGAAACTGGGGACTTGCAAACATTGATGATGGATAAAGATTCATGGCGTTGCATTGTGAACTCAATCTCGGATGCGTCCGCTTAGTAGTAGTAGTAGTAAAATCAAACAGTCCTGAACGGGTTGAAAACAAAACCTGTCCCATGCTTCTACTGCCTACTGGTAATACGAACACGAGCTATAATATGAGAACTGCTAGAGTCCTAAAGTAGGCTTTGAGGATTTAGACATTGTTACTAGATTCCCTTTAATAAAATCATAATGCAAGACCCCATGCTAGCTTTTATTATTACAGGCAGAGGATACTGGACTGTCCCTATGTGTGGTGGAACTTCCCCTCAGTACCTGACCTATTTCCATGAACTGCGCTTGAATGTTAGGCACCTCAGGTACATGGTCATGTAGCTTTGCATCAAGGATGCTGGATTTAAATTTCCTGGCTTGCTAGTAGATGCCAAGCTGATTGGACAAATACAGAAGCCTCCGCTTTATTGGGTAGGCTTAATTCGGCGAGGTATATTTTACCCCTTTAATCTATTGTACCCGATTCTCATTAAAGTGGTGACCATTTCCTTGAGAAACATAAGAAACGTTTGGTCAAATCCTACCCCTTTTAATAATGGTGCCCCATTACGTGGAGACCACGTCACCACTGTATGTATATATATCGCATTATACGTCATAGCTGGAGAGTGCTTACTGCTCAATACCCTTCAAAAGATTCTAAATTTAAAAGAGTAATATTTTTTTCAAAATTTCATTCACTTTTAAAACATTTTAGAAAATTGCACGTGTGCAGATCCAGCAAGGACCTTTGACAAATTATTTGGCTAAAGCTTGGGAAAATATGATATGTGGAAAATTAAATTACAAATTATATAAATAAGTCTGTAAGATAGGCTATCTATGCCGGCAGAGCAATCTATAACATCGGTGCCCAGCGGTCTGTATGCACTCTACTGTATATGGCTCATGCACCATGCATGAGAAGGCACCAGAAACTGGTTGGGTTTTATTTGCGGGCCACTAAACAGAGCAGCTCGAAAACCTGCAAATCCAATTTAGCGCCAGTGGAACGATCTCGCAAGAACAACTGCTTGACACCCTCGCCCATCCACACGTATTTTGCCGCCCGCCTCCCACCGCATTCTAAATTAAACTGCAGTTTAATATCAATTTAATTCATTCTTTCCTACTTGGCATAGTCTTGATTTCAGGCATGATGGTGTATCATAGGACAGGCCCATGATGACTTCTCTACCACATTCTCCGAAATGACCAAAATGTAAGATATAAATTCCCAATAAATGAAAATGAGAGTAGAAAATTGGGCTTTGTTGGTTATTGATCCTGAGACATCCGGATAACCAGACAATTAAGTGCTCTGAGTCTGACCACTAGCAGTGCTACGATGGAAATTCTTATGATGGCAATCCTTTCCCAAAATCCTTAAATGTGTTTGAATATATTAGAACATATTCCAAGCAGATGAAAATGAATGTAAAAGGACCCGTAATGATTCAAGTTACCTTTTGTAATGCTTACACTAGTCACAAAGCTGTAACACAAACCCATAGAGATACGTCATAAGAACACAATAATAGTGCTATATATGTTTAAGAGATCTATTTCAAAATCAATATGGATATAACTTTTAAAATTAATAATTAATTTATTTATCCATTTGAATAAAGATTTTATTTGACTATACTGAAGTAAGATTATTTAGATTATATTTGATCTTAGATTACACCACAGTTTTTCATCAGTCTTTTCCGCTATTGATTCTCGTTCTAAAGATAATATTTCATCTGAATTGCAAACAAATCTTAATTGAATGTCAGTGATACAACTGGGAAGAACAAACGCTTGATACTCTCATCCATCCAACATCTTTGCTGCCTCAACAAACCCTCAAACCACATTTTAAATTAAACTGTATCTTTAAAAATCCAATTCATTTGCTCCTACTTGGTATAGTCTTAACTTCAGGCACACTGCTATTAAAGATGTTGACTTTACATCAGTGATACACATCTAGGAAGAATTAATTTATATGCATCATTGCTCAACCAACCAACAATTTCAGCCTCAAACCATATATTCCAAAAATTGAACTGTTGCAGTATTTTCAATTGGAATAACTTACTTCTAATAATAAATAACTGTTATTTTGATCTGTATAATTATGCATATCTCCAATCTCTATGGTCTCTAAACTGATCTATAATTGCGCTCTAAATCCCTATCACGTGACAACTGTTCGATGAGTCAATCACGCATATATTTGTATGCACTGTGAGCAAGGCTTATTTATGACGATAATACGGTCATCGAGCATCTTCAGAGCGCAACCGATTATTATATACAGGATCCTATGCGCCCATGCACGCGTTCGCAGAGGGATGCTTGGCCACTAGTAAACAAATATACCATGCACTGAGAGCCTCTAGTTGAAATTATGGATTCTGAGGTGACAGGAAAAGCACTATGTTCTGAGGGTCGTAGACCCGAAGAACATAGTGCTTTTCCTGTCACCGAGGAATCCATAATTTCACTAGTGGCTCGAAATAGTGCATGATATATTTGTTTTATATCCTTCGCATAATCATAATCATCGCATAAATAAATGATTTCAATTAAATTAAAGACAAATATAAAGAAAAACAAAACATTGATCATGGAACCATCACTGCACTGACTATTTTCTGTTTGTGACACTGACCCCCTTTGCGCAATAGTCCTAGCGCAGAGCGCGTATTACGCTATCTTTCCATTCATGGTTACGCGCCTTAACAACTAATGCGCACCCAAATGCAAAACGCGCGCATCAAAGTGAATAATTAACCTGCTTTACATACTACACACGTGTAATTGTATGGAGAAAATTTTATTCGTACATTACACATACAGCTAGTGCAGTGCACACCTCGGCCAATTGTTAAATGACGAATTAGTGTCACGACCACAGAAGGACAACGATGCACAATGTGCACCATTGTCGGAATTTTTAAATTCGAATACCGCTACGTTATACATTAAATGCAACTCTAGAATATTCTTTGGAACTTATTGATATTCAGGGGTGAAAATATGCTGTATTTCTTTTAAAATAACTCTTTGAGAAATCTCGTCGAGCATCTTTCGCAAGCTAAAACAAGACCTCTGCTCGCAGGGAAGTTTTATAACACGCATCTCTATGGGCTCAATATGATCACCCGGCGTCTATGACGTCATTCATGGAATAGCATTTACTATTCCATGAATGACGTCACGCATAGCACATTTTTCTCCATGGGCATTACTATGTTTGGTCACATGACGCTATGTAGACCAATCACTGAACAGGATTTCATTCATGTAGGATATAATAATAGATATTTGTATGATATTTACAACAAATAATCACAATAATTTCATTTCAATGAATAAAATCAACATTAAATGTTGTTAATTTGTACATGTATACATGTATAACGATTTGACAATATAGAATCTGATTTTGAAATTGTCCAGCATTTTGATATCAGTCTGGATTTTGTTTTGCATTGAACTAGAGCAGGGGGTGTATTCTGAAAACGATTTTAAGTTAAAATTTATTGTATCTACATCATACATGTATCTTATGACGTAGATACAGTAAGTTTTAACTTTAAATCGTTTTCAGAATACACCCCCAGGGCTTTTTATTTTTAAAAAATTTGGAGACTCTTTGGGGCCTTTATTGGGTATTTTCCTAATTGCCTCAGTGTAATGAAAAAATATTATCTACTGTAGTCTTAGCCTAGAATAAGGCTACACGAGGACCGAGTGAATGGCTTCCCAATCAGTGTGACCTTTCTCCGAACTCGTGACAAAAAACGGCCAATTCCATCTCTCGGATTCACCGAGATGCTTCAGCAGTGATAGCTAGCAGTCCAAGATGTAGATTGAATACTTTATACATGCACTGATCTACGCATATTGATGTAGATAGAATGCACTGTGTATGAACTTGCATACCGTGGGCAGTAAATTAGAAAACATCCCACATCATGTACATTGTAATTAAATCTGTCTACAGTATTATACTAGTAGTCATTTCTTTTTTGTCCCACACAGCTGTTATGTACACATAATTTCTTGCTTATTTTTCTTAAAGTCGAGATATTTTTCTTAAAGTCGAGATATGTTTCGCTTCTAATTGTCTTGAGATTAGGACGATGATGATGATGATGATGATGATGATGATGATGATGATGATGATGATGATGATGATGATGATGATGATGATGATGATGATGATGATGATGATGATGATGATGATGATGATGATGATGATGATGATGATGATGATGATGATGATGATGATGATGATGATGATGATGATGATGATGATGATGATGATGATGAGGAGGAGGAGGAGGAGGAGGAGGAGGAGGAGGAAGAGGAAGAGGAGGAGGAGGAGGAATTGGAGGAGGAGGATGACGATAACAATGAGAATGACAAAGATGATGATACTGGTGGTGGTAGTGGTGATTGTGACGATAATGACATGATGATGGTACATTTTAACAAAAAAAGCTACAAAAAAAGACTGCTTTTCTTTATATTCAAGGTAATAACATTGACATTACATGATACATTGTCTGCGCAATAATAATAATAATAATAATATAGTTACTTATATAGCGCTAAATACATAAGTTTCATAGCGCTTTACACTATTATTACCCCGGTCATAGGATACAATGCAAACCAGCACACATTGTGTGCACCATCTCCACTCCCTGGGGAGCATTCCTTCCAAGCACTAATGGGCTTAAGAAGATCGTTCACATAAAGGCTTTCACCTCCTACCGGTCCCCATTTATACACCTCAGGGGTAGAGAGCAGCAATAGTGGATAAATTGTCTTGCTGAAGGACAAACCCGGTGGTGGGCAGGGTTCGAACCCGGGATCTCACGATTGGAAAGCGCGCGCTCTACCAATGTTGCCACACCACAAGCCATGTTCTGTTGCTGACTTTGTGTATGCCTTATTATTACATGATGAGTGTCACGCTCAAGTATGATTCTGCCCAGTTATTTTCCACCGTGCGAAAGGCATTCGCTGACTTTTGTGTATGCCTTATTATTACATGATGAGTGTCACGCTCAAGTACGATTCTGCCCAGTTATTTTCCACCGTGCGAAAGGCATTCGCAAGATGGTCCCATGCATCTGATTAACGGTTCGTAACAACCTTTATAAGAGATTCTTTGAATACCCGAGCTAGATTTATGGCTCAACTCTATAACCCTTCACAGCATTTATTATATGATACTTGGAGGGACAGTATCATGCAGTGTAACCTACTTGTAAGGCATTCATACCACAAACACAAAATATAATTATAGGGCCCTGTTGCAGAAAGAGATACAATCGATTGTAAGTTACAACATTTTATTTATTGTAAGTCAGATCATGTGTTCTACTTCTACATTAAATGTGCAAATCTGATTGGTTGAAATTGGACTTACAATTAATTGTAACTTACAATTGATTGTATCTCTTTCAGCGACGTGGCCTGTGTCTAACCCCACCCCTCTGCAATGGATTGGCCCAGAGCCACCAAGTTTTCACTTGCCCAAATGGGCAAATTAATATGACAGATGTTTTGGGCCACTCAAATTTTGATAACATTGATATATTACTTGCCCGACTGGGCCACAAAGAAGGAAGCTGATTTCTAGAATTGCTATAAATGCTTTATATCCCATCTTCTGATGACTCTTTTACCATTCAAATCGTGCACAGTAATTGAATTCCATAGTAAAAGCAATAAAAGAGCAGGTTACAACAATTTGAATATTTTCTGTCGCCTTTTTTTATCCATGAACAAAGTTAGTTTCTTTCCTTTAAACCCTTCGAGGATAAACAAATAATACAAACATACTCCATACTCAAACAATACATGTTTATAAACATGTCTCAAGCAACAATAAATAGCAAAATGAAAGTTAGTGTTGAACATATTGGTCAGAACTTCTCATTGATAATGGACAACATATGTAAACAAACCATACATTTAGGATATTCAGAGAAAGCATTTCAAACGATTTGCTTTCCCTATTAAATTTGTTATACATTTTTGTAAAGGTCACAGGAAAAGGGGGGAAATATGAAACATGATACATGCCTGCATTCACACCGTACCGTACTTGAAAGCGATATCGCAAAAGTTTGATGAAGTTGAAAGCGATATCGCAAAAGTTTGATGAAGTTCGATTGCCTAACCCTCACATAAATCTGCTGGTAACTTGCAGTTGTAACTCTGCTCTCACTTCTTCTACTTGCAAAGTGAGAATTGAAAGGCTTAGGGTTTAGGATAACTAAATTCAAAATTTCAAAAATAGTTAGGATTAATATTAAAGGGATCTAGTAACTTTGTTGACATGTGCAAAAAGTGATGAATGGTTGATACAATGTATATCGTTGTTATATGATATGTCCACTGGGTGTTGTCTGAAAATCTCAAGTCAAATGGACGTTATATGGCCGAGTAATGAGCAAAAATGCAAAGTGATATTCACAAACTCATTGCACTCACTTTGTACACGGTGTCGACGATCCATTGGATAATTTAACATCTGAATGCTTCAATCGTAAATATCTTTTTAACGAAAGGGAAATTTGAAAAACCGAAACCTGTCCCATGATTTTATTGTTAATATGAATACAACAAGGTATGAGGGAACCGCTAGAATTTCAATTGGATTTTGAGGATTTGGACAATGTTACTAAGTCCCTTTAATAGGGATTATGAAATATTGAATGAATGATGCAAATACAGCTGAAAACTGTTTTATATAATAATGCCTAATGAGAGTCAGTATTGGGCCTAAATGTTTGATTATGAATATTGTTAGGATTTGGTTTAGGGTTGGAAATGTAGTTTGGAGCGGGAGGGGGGGGGGGGGGGGGGGGGGGGGCACAGTAGATCAAAAGAGATATAAACAAAACGGGTGCAGACAGATGGAACATCATATGTTTCTTTTTTGTTAAAGTCATCACCAAGTCTGCTTTTTCGTTTTACTTTCACAAAAGACTGAATTTAACAAATAAAGTGTGTATAAATGTATGTATGTTTTATTGTTTTTTATTGTGTTTGTGTTAGTGTGTGTGTGTGTGTGAGCGTGTGTGTCTACAACTTACAAGTGCATCTCAGGTCTTCCACAAAAAAAAACAATGTTGTCCTAAATAGATCAGAAGGAATTGAGGGTACATAACACGGGGTTAGGTGGGAGATAGGTGCAGGACACGGGGGTATAACTCAACACCCCTTCGACACCCTTCGCACCCAAGTTGAAAGTGATATTGCTTGTTGCTGTTCTTCGACCAAAAAAAACCCTCAATCACCACACAATATATCACCTTGTCTGCCACAGAATATGGGGATCGAGTAACATAATCTTACCGATCCTCGGTGTCCTGACCACAGACAACATCCTTAAAGGGATCTAGTAACTTTGTTGACATGTGCAAAAAGTGATGAGTGGTTGATACAATGTATATTGTTGTTATCTGATATGTCCACTGGGTGTTGTCTGAAAATGTCAAGTTAAATGGACGTTATATGGCCGAGTAATGAGCAAAAATGCAAAGTGATATTCACGAAATCATTGCACTCTTTTTGTACACGGTTCTGACTTCTGACGATCCATTGGATAATTTGACATCTGAACACTTCAACCGTAAATATCTTTTTAACGAAAGGGAAATTTGAAAAAATAAAACCTGTCCCATGTTTTTTTTGTTAATAAGAATACAACAAGGTATGAGGG
Source organism: Echinarachnius parma (assembly GCA_037951105.1). Lineage (NCBI taxonomy): Eukaryota > Metazoa > Echinodermata > Echinoidea > Clypeasteroida > Echinarachniidae > Echinarachnius > Echinarachnius parma. Next base: position 95,491 of record JBAMJV010007683.1, on the reverse strand, counting down.
AACGGCTAGAATTACAATTGGATTTTGAAGCTTTGGACAATGTTACTAGGTCCCTTTAAACGGTGTACTTGTACACACTTGAATGAATCATCGCGGTTCTGATTTTCTGAATATATCCCGGGCTAAAATTAGCTGTCGCCGCCGCCAATGGAAAGGTCGAAATGTTCAGTACGCCGAGGTGAAAGCTGGGTTAAATCGTATGAGAAGAGTTGTAGTAAAGCGGCTAATAGTTTGTGACCATCCATCCCGGGAAATAACCAAATTTAATTTTTAGGTTTCAGCTACTAGTAATTAATACAATTTGTTTATCTCATCAAAGAAGAAAAATTGCCGGTATTTCTAAATACATACAGAAGCACATGCCTTGATATCTTTGTTACTGAAATTGCACATTAACAATGAACGATACACCAGCACGAAAGTGAACAGATGCCTTTTTGTGACAGAATACAGTTTTTAGATACTCAGCTATATACATGTAACTGCTAACCGTCCCACGTCGAAACCTTATTTTAATTTTTTTCTGGTACCCACTTTTGTTCATATCAAAGAAGGAACATTGCGCAATCAATCGACTGCAGTGAAATCAATAACTGGGCTTCACTACTTGCACAAATATGGGCTATTCAAATTTCAACTTCAGCTACTTATTCAATGCAACTTGCAAACACATTGACAAAAATGTGAACTTTTACAATTTATAAATTTGACTCTCAATCCTCACAAAAAAAAACAAGCAAATTGTATTCAAATATTACGTATCCATTTGAATGTGATGACACAAGTTTGTAGATATTACCCACATTGCTACAAAATACTCATGCCAGAACAAATTATTCAATTTCCTTCCACAAATAAAAGTAAACTTTTTCCCCTCAGATCAAGAATGAAGAAAGTATTTAAGAGACATGTGTGCAGGAGTACGATTTTTGTGTGTTTATGAGTGATTTATTTAGTTCAAATTTTGCATGAAAGTACCTTTTTTAATTTGGTCAAGATTCATTTTCAATCGGCTATATGCTGTAGTAAGAAAGCTTACAACTTTATAAGTTGTAACCGACTGTCTTTTGTCAAAAATTCAGAATTTCAGCTGTTTTTGTACACATTAAAGACAAATTATTAACAGTAAACATGTGTTCAATTTGTACAGAAATAAATACTTAAAGGGTTATTGCGGTATTAATTTGTTTCTATCTGTATTATTTCCACTAAAAATAGGGTAGTGTTAACCAGTTTAGGACTATTCCCAAAATTCTCATAGCTTCATTTGATAATTATCTTTACAAATAATTCATAAACATGTTGATCAAAGTAAAAGATCTACATAAATCCCAGAGTGACCTTTAAACAGATACGTCACATATACTTTTTTTTTCAGAATATTGCTCATCAATCACGGGGCACAATTAAACCAAGAAATGCAGTAGTTATCTCAGCTGTAGTTTGCACAGCTACAACTGCCCAGGTCATTTGAGATGTACGTGTGTTTATGTGTATGTGTGTGTGTGTACGTGTGCATGCGTGCGTGCGTGTGTTTGTGTGCATGCACGTTTTTGTGGACATGTGTTAAATTTATGTTAGTGTGAATAAAAGAGTGTTTTTTAGTGTGTTTGTTGGTATGTACTGTGTACCTTTGTACGTACTGTATGTGCGTTTGTGTGTGCAAAAAAATGCATGTCATCTTCAGTAGATTGTAAAGAAGTCCTTAAAGGGACTGGGTAACATTGTCCAAATCCTCAAAATAAAATTTTAATTCTAGCGGTTCCCTTATACCTTGTTGTATTCGTATTAACAATAAAATCACGGGACAGGTTTCGGTTTTTCAAATTTCCCTTTTGTTACAAAGATATGTATGATTGAAGTATTCAGATAAGAAAAACTCCGGGCGAGTTTTTCTTCCGTGTACAAAGTGAGTGCAGTAAGTTACTGAATATCACTTTGCATTTTCGCTCATTACTTGGCCCTACAATGTCCATTTGACTTGAAATTTTCACACAATGCCCTGTGGACATATGAAATAACAACAATATACATTGCATCAACCGTTCATCACTTTTTGCACATGTCAACAAAGTTACTAGATCCCTTTAATCCAACTAAGAATAGTAATTTGAGAAATGTGTTTGTGTATAATAAGCAATGAAACTTAAGTTGTATTTTATGCACTTTATAATTTGAATATATTAAAGACAGATACTCAGTAGGAGTTTGTAAGCTTAATATGTTATCAAACAACTCAAGTGTTTCTAATAAACCCGCTCCCCTAGAGATTCTATAATCCCCATAGACTGTGTACATAGTAAGGCTGTAGTAAGTCGGTTATTTGGAAAACCGGTTAACCAACGGCAAAAACCGGTTAACCGTTTTTTCAATTGGAATCAGCAGGGCAGTGCCATGTTAGTCTACAAACCGCTGTCAAGATGAAAGCCTTCGGATATATCATCACAAATGATTCTTCTAAATTTGGCTCTACCAGGTCTAATCTATTCATTAATCCTCTTACCATTTGTTTATTTGTTTTGTTTATTTGTGATACATGTAAAATACCTTTACTTTAACAATAGATTGGCAGGGTTCAACGTGCCATTTTCTGACCGAATCTATAGAATGGGGAAGGGAAATTATTATTATTATTTTTTCCCGGCTAACCGAAACCGTGAAAATGAAAACGTTGTTGCCGATGCCGGTCGGTTAAACGTCGTGTAACCGTTTCACTACAGCACTAGTACATAGCCCACCCTGTTCACGTAATTAAGGGGTTATATTAATGCAGGCATACAATACAAGTTTCAGTTGTTCTATGCCATTACAAATAGCATGCAATTTATTATTATAACAAAGAAATAATATCTAATTCATTTAATTGATAAAGAATAAGGTGGAGGAGGAGGGGAGGGAAGGAGGAGGAGGAGGAGGAGGAGGAGGAGGAGGAGGAGGAGGAGGAGGAGGAGGAGGGTGGGGGCGGGGAGGAGGAGGAGGGGAATAAGACAAATTTACTGATACATGTATCATACTAATGTATCACACATTTATTGTGATCATTTTACTGTAATGTCTAGATCAAGTCACAAGCCTTGCAATGTATCCTTCTCACTTATAACTCACACGTATATAATAATTTCCCCAAATCTGAGAAAGAACTATTTCTGTCATTCTACGATTTCACGTGTATTCCATCAATTCGTCTCCTCGTATCACCCTGGGGGAAGACTCAACTCGTGCAGCAAAACAGGATGATGAAATTGAACAGCACCCGGGCTGCACCACAGAGCACACATGTATGTTGATCATTTGCAGGTGTGTCCCGATCGACAAGATATATATATCCGATCTCTGCAAGCACAATCCGACATTTATTAACCGGTTCAAGATGATTTGATATAATATGGGTACTATAAGAGTAACTCACACATTCTTCATAGACCAGTGTGCGCACAAGTATTTTTAGGACTAGTAGTGAACCGAGAGGGTTAAAACACATGAGTAAATACAAGATGAACATTCACAGCCTTCAAATTAAATTGTCTTCCCTTGTGAATCAGTAGGGCAAGTCGAAATTAAGACTTTCATATTTTAAAGGCCACAAAAAAAAGCAGTACTTAGCACATAAACAACATTGATTTTCTGTAATGCTCACTCAAACAGGCCAAAACGGTGAACTATAGTATTGGGCATGCATTTTATGAAGGGATCTAGTTACTTTGTTGACATACATGTACATGCAAAAAGTAATGAATTGTTGATAACATGTGTGTATGCTTGCGATCTGATATGTCCACTGAGTAATGTGTGAAAATGTCAAGTTAAATTGAGTTATGAGCAAAAATGAAAAGTAATCGATATTCGTGAACTCATTGCACCGACTTTGTACACAATTATAACTTCCTAGAGTGGATAATCATAAATATCTTAACAATTCAATGGTAAAAATCGTTTTGAAAGGGAAATTCTAAAAACCAAAACCTGCTTTTTATTGGTGGTAGCAAGATATGATAGAACCACTAGTGTTCTAAGTAAGTTTTGTGGATTTGGACAATGTTTCCCTTTTTAATGAAATTTTGGTGGTCCAAATATAATTTCTGATGGTCTGGGGCCAGTAGGCTGGACAGTGCTTATTCAAGCTCTGAGATTCATTAATTTGTGAATATAAAAGAAATGTATGAAAAAGTCTACATCAAATGTAAACATAATTGTATGTACCGGTAATAAGATTAAAAGTAATTAATATGTCAAGAAAAACGAGACAAGATGCAATGCATATTTTGCAATTATTGACAAATTATGACTAACTGACTGCATTTGTTTGGCTCAATACAGTAGCTTACTCATGCATAAATAAATGTATAAAGATTCATAAAGCCAAGGTATGTAAGTACTTGTACAACTACAAGTGTGTAGGTGGACAAAACATCAGTTTGTTTGTTGTATATGCCCACTGATAATCACAAATGGAGAGAAGACAAACATCAAACTGATTATAAGCTTAAAGGGATCTAGTAACATTGTCCAAATCCACAAAACTTATTCAGAACTCTAGTGGTTCTGTCATACTATACCTTGTTGTATTTGTATTACAAATAGAAGAATGATTCTAAAAGGTTTTGTTTTTTCAAATTTCCCTTTCGTTAAAAAGATATTTAAAAAGACATTTTCGCTCATAACTTTGCCATATAAAATCCATTTAACATGAAATTTTCAGATTACTTAGTAGACATATCAGATCATGATAATACAAATTTAATCAACCATTCATTAATTTTTTGCACATGTCAACAAAGTTACTAGATCCCTTTAAAACCAACAATGTTTGCTATTTCTTTTGAGTATGAATTTCAAATAGAAAGTCTGCATGTTCCACGATAAGTATAATCTTTCATCAAGCAAGAAATAGAGAACAAAATTCTACCCTTTAATGCCTGACCATGTTCAAAGATATTTTGCATTTCTTCAAGATAACAAATATTCATAAATTGTTAATCACAACAATAAATACTTTCCTTTTATAATATACTTGAGATTATAAATGTGCTATATATACAAAAACTATTTTGACTAAAATGTCCACCTAATTCCCAAACCCTAACCCTAACCCCAACCTCAAACCTAACTCAAATCCTTATCCCTAGTACTAAGCCTCTTAATTTTTATTTTGCTAGTAGACAAAATTTGAGTAGAGACCAAATGCTAAGTCAGTTACTCTTCTCCATTGCCACAGCTATGGGGGGGGGGGGGGGGCAGAGGGGGGCTGTGCCCCCCAATTAGTGCCCCCAATTATTTGACAAAAACAATAAACAACAATAGCGAAAAATCTTTGCACACATAAAGAAATACATAAGGAGTGCCCACACCTATTAACTCCTACACTGACACATGCTATGTCACAGCTCTTCTTACACAAATACAAACTTGGATTCGCAAATTATACACAATTATGCATCTGGCAGGTCATGTGTATCAAATCAAATACACAACTCTGCTATGAATGAAAATCAGAGAGTATCGCTAGAAACAAATATGTTTTGCACAGATTTTTACTGAGAATTTAGTGCCTGTACTTCAATAACAACCTTCCCTACTCCTTTCACTTAATAATTAACATATAAGATCATATTACATCACTACATGCAATGCTACATGTTTCGTTTTAGAATGAATTGTGAAATTAAAATAAATTTAGTAGAATAATTAACATCATATCATATTACATCACAATATTTTCGTTTTTAAAATGGATTGTGAAAATAAAATCAATTTACATTTTAAATTAAATCAAAATACAATATCATGTAGTGTCAAATCATTCCAAATCATGCTGTAGGTAATGTACATTAGTATATAATGCAATAAAAATGAATTTGCACAAAAGTATGAATCATGGATTAAAGATTATGTACCATGCTAAAGGGGCATACAGAATATGCAATAGAGGTGTGATCTCAGCAGCACAGTCATTTTTGTACAGAACTCTTAGGCTTAAATTTCTGAATAAAATATGTTGGTATTTATATATTTTGCCATCTATCAGTAATATGAATACAACAAGGTATGTGAGAACCCCTAGAGTTCTAAGTAAGTTTTGTCGATTTTAAGATTTTACTAGATTCATTTAATGTCACAGTACAACCAGGGTTAAAGGGGTTGGAGTGTGTAGCAGGAAGAGGAAGGGGTATGAGAAGATCACTCCTGTGACAGATGTCACCCGCCTAGGGGGAGAGAGGGAGAGGATGAGAAAGATCAGTAGACTCCAGACGAGATCCTGAATCTTCAAGATCATCAAGCGTTTGGCTGCTACACCACGGGACGCTATTTTGAAATAGGCTGGTTTGTGTGCACTGCATAACACTGAGCCAATGTGTATTACAAACCGAGCGCAAATCAATCGCAAGATGGCACAGGGTGTCTGGTTTACGATTCGAAACTGACTTTAATGCCAAAGTAGTGCCAGGGTTAAAGGAGTTGGAGCGTGTACCAGGAAGGGGAAGGGGAGCAAGAACATCACTCCTGTGACAGATGGCAGCCGGCTGGGGAGGGGAAGAGGATGAGCAAGAGCAGTAGACTCCAGACGAGTTCCTGAATCTTCAAGATCGTCAAGCGTGGGGCTGCTACATCGCAGGATGCCATTTTGAACTAGGCTAGTTAGTGCGCACTGCATAACACTGAGCCAATGTGTATTACAAACCGAGCGCAAGTCGTTCGCAAGATGACACAGGGTGTCTGGTTCACGATTCCAAACTGTCTTTAATATCGAAGTACTTCAAGGGTTAAAGGAGTTGGAATATGTAGCAGGAAGGGGAAGGGGAACGAGAACATCACTCCTGTGACAGATGGCAGCCGGCTGGGGAGAGAGGGAGAGGATGAGGAAGAGCAGTAGACTCCAGTCGAGTTCCTGAATCTTAAAGATCGTCAAGCGTTTGGCTGCTACATCGCAGGATGCCATTTTGAGCTAGGCTAGTTTGTGCGCACTGCATAACACTGGTTAGATATATGGCGCAGGGTGTCTGGTTCACGATTCCAAACTACCTTTAATATCAATGTACTGCTAGGGTTAAAGTGGTTGGAATACGTAGCAGGAAGGGGAAGGGGAGCGAGAACATCACTCCTGTGACAGATGGCAGCCGGCTGAGGAGGGGAAGAGGATGAGGAAGAGCAGTAGACTCCAGACGAGTTCCTGAATCTTCAAGATCGTCAAGCGTTTGGCTGCTACACCGCGGGACGCCATTTTGAAATAGGCTAGTCTGTGCACACTGCATAACACTGAGCCAATGAGCATTACACACCAAGCGCAAGTCGTTCGCAAGATGGCACAGGGTGTCTGGTTTACGATTTGAAACTGACTTTAATACCAAAGTACTGCCAGGGTTAAAGGAGTTGGAATATGTAGCAGGAAGGGGAAGGGGAGCAAGAACATCGCTCCTGTGACAGCTGGCAGAAGGCTAGGGGGAGGAGGGAGGATGAGGAAGATCAGTCTATTCTAGACGAGTTCCTGAATCTTAAGATGCCAGCCGACATTGACATGAAACCATTTAACTCCCTCGCTCCCATCATGGCACTTAAGCATCAGCATGAAGAAATAAGATCCTTTCAATATCTCTTGGTAGAGATGGGCTTCTAACTCTAGCACTCCCAGTCCCCCATTAATGCATTAAATACGTATGGAGGACAGCTAAACTGGTCTGTTGATAGACTGATTTGCTAGTTTAATTAATTCAAATGTTATGCTCTCATTAACGTAGGTTGTGGCTGGCAACCTGAAAGCTTGCTCAAAAATTGCCACCCCCTCCCCCCTTTCCCCCCCCCCCCCCAAAAAAAAAAAAAGAAGAAGGAATGTATACAAAGTGGATTCCAATACTGCACTGTATTTCTTATATTCAAATGTTAATTTATGTGGCCATTGCCTCACCTTTCTCATATGGCTCTCTGGATTTCTATACGTGTGTACAGGAAAGTATCTAGAAGTGAAGAAAGTTTTGAACACCAACTGAATTTATTTCTGCATGTAGGTAGATTGTGGGTTAACGTATGATTTCTGCATACTCCTGAAGTCTGAACTTCTGAATCTAAAGACTGGCTTAGGGGCCAACATGCCGAGCAAAATCCTGAGAAAGTCTGCAATGATAGATACACGTTGTTCACATGCTGGCCCAATGTAACGCAGCTAGACTTGATCCCTGTATGGGTAGGCATGGCACACTCGTTTGGGGTTTTGTCTTTCAAATTTAGAGGGATTTCAAGAGTAACTTTGTTGACACGTGCAAAAACTGATGAAGGGTTGATAAAATGTGTATTTCTGTGATCTGATATATATATGTCCACTGTGTGGTGTGTGAAAATTCCATGGTAAATGAATGTCACATGACTGATAAATGAGTGAAAATGCAAAGTGACATAGCTCACTCAACATACTAAATTTGTAAGTTAAGTTACATGATATTTGTCACAGTAAACACACAGTAACTGTCAAAGGTGCCAACATGAGTGAAAGTGCTAATTGGAAATGTCTACCTACATATCAGTGAGTCAGAGGGAGAAGGGTGTTAAGTCAGTTTTGGCTAAATTGAGTTATAATGCATACCATCTTGTAGGTCGGAGCCTCATCTACATGATGCAAACTTTTCAGATAATAATTTGTCTTATTTTGGGAACATTCCACACATTATATCAAAGAGAGCTACACAGTTGGTTTTCAGTTAGCTTCCAAACTATAAACATGGAACTTATTAAAGCATTTCCCAAGTACAAAAAGTGACTTTGTGCCTTTCTTTTTCTCAACCAAAGATGTGTACAAAGCATGGGAGTCGATACTTACGTAATACCTATTCATCAGGGGGGGGGATGAATGAATAGATCATCCCCCCTGATGAATAGGTATCAATGACAGATCTACACCCATGGTACAAAGTATGTAGTTATCCCAGTTGGCTCTGGAAGTATGACAGTTGTAATGACAAAGGTGTGCGCTATGCCTATATAGATGACATCATCAAAGATTGTTGCCAATTAAACGGAAGCAACGTTTCCTGTAAGATTTCCTTCATGAGTAATGCTCACGTGTACGTTACATTCATAAGTTGGTGAAAGCATGTTAGTAATAGTACTACATGTAGCATACCACCTTATGGGGGGACTGTAACACTTGGAGGCCAGTCAGGGAAATGTCTTAAATTTCTTTGGTATTCCGGCTCTATGATAATGGTAATGAAAGGAGGCGCAACTAGTGTCAGAGGTGCGAGTGAGAAATTATAATTGGAATCTTATTGGAAGAGTTAGTTTACATACAAGTATTATTGATAGCTGGAAGCCTGTTCAGAAGAGTATCATCATGGGGAAGGGGGGGGGGGGGGGCAGTGTAGAAAATGCACTGGTGCATGTTGGGAATTCTTGCTCCATTATTGACCCTCCCACCCACCAGGAAGGTGTGACATGATAAATGGCGAGGAATCCAACTTCTGTCAGAGATGCGAGTGAGAAAGTGTAATTACGATTGTAATTGGAAGAGTTAGTTTACACAATTAACTGTGCAGCCGGTATGTACAAATGACATTAAAAAAAACCCAGGTGCATGATATGACATCATCAAACATCGTTGCCAATTAAACTCTCATATTGTACAAGAATGCAGCGACGGAAGTAACATTTCCTGTGAGATTTACCTTGTAAATGACATGGTACATTCATGAGCCGCTGTATAAAGTCTGTTGAAAGAAGTGTATAGAGATCATGGGGCGTAGAAATAGGGCGCAACCTAGGCAAGGCCGGGAAATGCCCCCACTCTTTGGGAATCTCGCTGCATTGCCACCCCGCCCCACCCACCATGGAGGTGAGATCACTTGAGATGTGGTAATGGCAGGATGACACAAGTAGTGACAGAGGTGCAAATGAGAAAATGTAATTACAATTGTAGTTAGAAGAGTTAGTTTACCTATCATCGATTGTTGAAAGCCTGTTAATAGGATTCATACATCATGGTAGGGGGGGGGAGGGGGGTGGAGTCGGAAATATCTTGAGGGCAAGGCCGGGAAATGCCACCACTCTTTGGAAATTCGTGCTCCATTAATGCCCCACCCCACCTGCAATGGAAGGTGAGATATGGTAATGGCAGGGTAACACAAGTAGTGACAGAGAAAGTGAAATTAGTTTACCTATTGTGAAAGCCTGTAGCATACATGTATACATCGTGGGGTGGGAAATCTAGACCTTGAGGACAAGGCCAGGAAATGCCCCCACTCATTGGGAATTCTCGCTCCATTAATGCCCCACCCCACCTGCCATGGAAGGTGAGACATGATAATGGCAAGGTGACACAACTTGTGTCAGAGGCGGGAGTGAGAAAGTGTAATCACATGACTATTTGTAGAGTTAGTCGACATTGACGTACACTGCCGGACAAAGTCAGTACAACATGACAGTTCTAACCCACCTAAAATGTAGGCTAGTGTGTCATGACATCTTAATAAAGGGAACCACCCAAAGAACACAGCCACAGGCTTACATATTTTGGCACCCTTGTCTAACTCTATGTCCAACAATTTGCAAAGGGTTGTGAAATTTATAACAATAACATTAATTATTAACACTTACAGAACCAACAAGGCCATATGCCCCATATGTATGCAAATGCGCCAATTCTATACACTCGTAAGTTTGGAGACAATAGAATCGAGGAAGACGCATCCATCCTCGTTGGTGGGATGGACTACTAAAACTACATCTATAAGAATATAATAATTTCGGGGTGTTGGTTCCCTTTAAGCTATGCCCTCTATTCACAATTTGTGGAATTATAACTCCCCCATCCCATCCAATGTATCCCTCTTCCTCTCTAGGAGTCTTGGATACCCCATCGGGCCTCAAACATACATTTTATACACCTACATGTATGTAATCCTCATCACTTACAAATCCATCCCATGCGCCTGACGGTAGACATAAAGTTCCTTGCTACTACTAGTTGTATGTCAAGATCAGCTCAGTGATCAGTAGCATGCCAATGTACATGCACAGATACACATTGATTCCACAAAGAATTTCAGCTACTTCAAATATACGGTAAGCACTATATAGGCACCAATCCTGCAGCCGTCATAAATTCTGCGACTTGAGAGAGACTATTCACTTATAACCACTAATTAAATTCTGCAATTTGAGAGAGACTATTCACTTATAACCACTAATCTGACCTATAGCCACCAAATTAGGGTTAGGGTTAGGGTTTAGGTTAGGGTTATATATTCCCGAAACCCGGCAGAATTCACCCCACTCATTGTGGCGTAGTGGATAACGAACATGCCAGAGAAACGTACGTCGCTTGGCGTGGTGGTTCGAGCCACATCTTGGCCAGAATTACACTTCTTTTGCGTCAACACGTTAAGTCGGAAAAACATTAAGTCGAAAATTTTGGCTATGCATATAGTATACCATGCGTGAGTGAATAGTCTCTCTCAAGTCGCAGAATGTATGACGGCTGCAGGATTGGTGCCTATATAGTGCTTACCCAAATATACGTACAATTATGTATGCATACACATTTCTGTTAAACACTACTTTACCAGGCATAGTATTAGGCAGTGGCCGGACTGAGTGGAGGGCACACCAAATGCAATTTCTTTATTTTTACACAGATTTTCCCCTGTTTGTTCTTGTTTTGGGCAAATTATTTGGGGGTAACTTCCCCCCCCCTCCCCCCCCTCCTCCCAGGTAGCTGCGCCTCTGATATTACGTGTACAGGCTTATTTACAAAACTTTATATTAATTTATTTTTTGTCAAGTATGAAATGCACATATTCAAAATATCACTTCAAATTAATTCCTACTTTCAAAGCCTTTGCACATGAGTGCATTGTAAAAAACAGGGCTTGGAGACCATAGGCCATATATCTATAGGCATAAATTTAAACATAATAATCTCATATTCTGTACTGTAGTCCATAATTTCTAAATTATGCAGTTTTCACTATTGCATTAAACCAATCCCCCATCTAAGGGGAATGAATGAAGTATCCAAATCAAATTTATCCATGGTTAGTCACATGCATTAGTCACACTGTGCGTCTGCGACTAAGCCACATTCAATGCTGTCAGCTTCAAAATGTCGTTATTAGAATCAGTAAAGGTAGTAAATTATCTAAATGGCTCTTATTTTCATTCTACAGATCCTGCCTTTATGCTATTTCACTGCAATATACAGACATAGCAAACATGATAATACATGAAATAATGCATAATAATAATAATAATAATAATACAGTTTGTATATAGCGCATAATAATAACATATTCTCTATCATGGCCGCTCGCACTCACTGACCACTTCTCGAAGATCGCAGAACAATTCGTGACAAAGTGGCTTCTCGCTGATATTGACTCTTATCTTGATGTTAATCAATTTGGTAGCCGGGCCGGTAGATCCACTATTCATTACCTTGTGGATTTGATTAATGTCCTTTGTAGTTACGCTGATAAACGCCAAAAGAATACATCAGTTGTAATCACCACTGATTTTTCTAAGGCGTTCGATAGAGTTGACCATACAATTGTTATTGAGAAACTGATTCAGTTGAACCCTTCCGAACACATCATTCAGTGGATAGCGGATTTCCTCACTGGACGCACCCAGCGCACCCGGTACCGTGGTCATTTGTCCGATGAGATATCATTGACGGCTGGTGTGCCTCAGGGCACAAAACTTGGCCCAATTTTGTTCTTGATACTAGCCAATGATGCCCTCTCTGACTGTGGCCTTAGGTACTGGAAGTACGTGGATGATATGACAATTGTAGAGTCACGTATGCGGGATGCGCCCAGTGAGGTCCAGCCGACCATGGACTCATTAACTCAATGGTGTGATACAAACAATATGAAACTCAATCCTAATAAATGCAATGTAATGCGTGTCGATTTTGGTAAATATGAAAAAATACCGCTCGATGTTAAAATTAATAATTTGACTCTAGCCCAAGTAGATTCAATGAAAGTCCTTGGTATTTTGATTCATGAAAATCTTAAGTGGGAGGGTCAGGTGTATGCTATGATTAGGAAGACTAATAAGCGAATGCATATTCTTCGTTCTTTAATTCCATTTAAATTACCAATGAGAGATTTGATATTGATTTATAAGGGATACGTTCGCCCCCTGGTAGAGTACGGGGTGCCTGTTTGGCACCCTGGTCTAACAAAAATGCAAACAGCCTATATTGAAAGAGTCCAGAAACGAGCACTAAGGCTGATTTTGGGTCCCCTTTATGGATCATATGATAATGCTTTGGATGTTACGATGGTTGAAACTCTGGAAGATAGGCGGAAGAAAATATGCTTGAAGTTCGGCAAATCCCTCCTTAATTCTAATGATTTCCGGAACTGGCTCCCAGAACAGAGACCAGACACTGGAAGGCAGTTACGTCGTCAAACAAATTTATATTCTATTGGTTGTAGGACAGAAAGGTATAGGTCCAGCCCTATTCCTTACATTGTGAGATGCTTGAATAAAAATACTAATTAGATACCTTAAAATCCCCATGTATATTGATGCATGTAATACATTAGACACGTAAGTTTTGTACTATTATAATATACTGATTTGATTTGATTTGATTATTGTGTTATAATTGTTCACGCACATAATTCCGATCTGTATTATTATGATTATGATGCTTCCTATCTTTATTATGATGCTTCCTTTGTGTGAGGCATTTGTGTATAATAACGGGTAATTATACTTTGATGGTAAAAATGCATTTATTCACCCTTACGAATTGTATTGGATAATTGATTTGTACAAACTAGTTATTACAGCGAGATACAGTACCTTATAATTGTACATTTAATACTTTTGACTTTAAAAGTAAGTGTTGATTATTATAAGCTATTGAACCAAACCAAAACACTCTTATTGAAATGCATTTGAATTCGCATTTTTGTGTACGAGTCTCAATTTACGGGTGATATCATTATATCCATAATCCATGTAATTGAATAGAGTTAGTTAAGCCATTGAATGCAATACATTATAATTCATATATCATATCATTCTATTCGGATAATTAATTATTACTAATTTTCAAGAATTGCTGCTAGTTTATGTAGTTTTTGTATAAATCTTTAACTTGCTTAGTAAGTGTTATAAATATTAATTTATAAGTATTTTAAATTTGATAAATTTTACTTTTAAATATTAAATTTGCATTAGAAAATCGAATTAATACACGATGCCTTAATATTATATTATGGGCTTTTGTTATTACTCATTTCATGTATCAATATATAAAACAACATTATTACTCACTGTCGTTGGTTAGTAATTACGGCTAATTCGTTATTCTATTAATTTGTGATTGAGCTATATTATGTAATTTTCGTAAATTTTTAACTAGCCCAGTAAATGTTACAGCAGTCATAATGGTTTTAATGTTATCTTAAAATATAAAATTTGCATTAGGAAATATAAATTGATACATGATGCCTATTGATTTTTCTAATCACTTAATTATTGATTAATCGATATACAAAATAATAATATAAGTTACTGTCTTTCGTTAGTATTCATGCCTAATTTGTGATACTATTCAGGTATATTATGATTTATTTCTCTAATTATTGTATATAATATATTAAGGTTTCTTTATACCTCGTGAGTTCATTAATGTTATTTCCATGTTTGTAAATATTGTTGCAAATGACACTGCAATTCAGCTTGTAGCTGTGAATGTGACATTTTGTTGAATAAAATACCATTATTATTATATAAATTTAGATTGTACATTATAATCATGGCCTAGAAACGTGCTAGTTATATAACTCATATAAGCAAAAGATCTTTCATTATCATTACAAAAAATATCTTTAATATGTTTGTTCATAAGTTTGGAATGCATAATCATGGCAGCTAGGATAAATTCAAAGAAACATGCATAGCTAGTTATAAGCAAAAGATATTTCAGTATCATTATTTTAAAAATATCTACAATACATTATTATTTGTTCATTATGGTAATTTGTTCAAGTATGGTACAATATTTACACAAATAATTGAAAATACCTACAGTTAGTATGCAAGAGTTGATGACTATGAATTCTAGGAAAACTTATACAAATACAAATATATGGATTACAAATAAAATATGTTGGTCCTTTACAGAGACACTCTTTGTAGTTTTCAATTCAATTGTATTACCTATTACATTGTATTACCTATTACATTGTATTTAGCCTAAGGGTAACTTAAAGTCAAGCACCACAGATAATAATGAACAGTGAATTAGTCATCGCTACCTTTTTTGGGCTTTCCACCGCAAAGGGAAACTGAGGTTTTATGCACCAATACCCAATTCTCAAAATCAAATTTGGTGTCATCACAGTGTAATGTATGTATTATTTGAAAGGCTAATATGACTATACAGTACAACTGCAAATATCTAATGTTTACAAAAGGTCTCTTTTACTCTCGTTTGCGTTAAAACAATGCTAGAAATGAACTCTTTTGCCTCAATGGCCCACATGTATATTTGAAAGGCTACTAATTACAATGATTACAAAGTCCATAAATGTCTGAGTTTACAAAGGTCTCTTTCATTTTCGTTTTCTCTGGAACAATGCTAGTATTTTAATTTTGTTTGCCTTATGCAGAGCTGCCAACCTCTAGAACATGAAATCAGTACTCTCAAGGCCCAAAATCAGTAATTTGGGGAAGAAATCAGTAATTTCCTACGCGGCTCTATGAACTATAAGTTTAGTGAAACGGTTACACGACGGTTAACCGAACGTTTAGCAGAACGGGTAACCAAAAAAAATAAGAACAAAAAAATGGCACATTGAACCCTGCTAATCTATTGCTAAAGTGAAGGTATTTTACATGTATCACAAATAAACAAAACAAATAAACAAATGGTAAGAGAATTAATGATAGGGAGATTAGACTGGTAGAGCCAACACGGACAGATATCGGATATATCCAGGGGGGAAAAAAATCAAAAATAAAATTTATAAAAATAAAATCGATTTTTTTTTTTTTTTTTTTTTTTTTTTTTTTTTTTTTTTTTTTTTTTTTTTTTTTTTTTTTTTTTTCTTTTTTTTTCTTTTTTTTTCTTTTTTTTTTTTTTTTCTTCCCGTAATTTTTAAGCGGCATTCCGTACTCCCGTAATGGTTGTCAATTTCCGTACCAATTACGGAAAATCCGTACTAGTTGGCAGCTCTGCTTATGGCCAAGTCAGGCAAGTAAACGCAGGATTTTTCTAATTCTAGTGGCTATGTTACCTAACTCTGGTGGGCCCCCCCCCCCCCCCCCCCAAAAAAAAAAGAAGAAAAGAAAACAATACAATTTTGGTCAAATTGATTTGGTTGCCCATTCGGACCAGTGGAGTCAAGCATTTTAAGAAATGTGGTGGTCTTACTTTGAGCATTGTCTAAAAGGAGGATGCATTTATTTACATTTCATAATTCATATTCTATAAAAAGGATATGATATCGCACAATAAAATGTCTACAAATTGCCTTCAGAATAAAGTGCTCAATGTTCAGGATTTCAACACTGCTTTATATGCATTGTAATTCCTACACATATAACGCAGTGCACATTTCCTTAATTGATACACCAAGCCTGTGATTATTTATGATTTTATTTCCATAAAGTTTCTGAGATACTTCGGATAATCAAAGTGTAGATAATACTGTGGTGATAAGGTAACCCATTCAGGACTGACTAATTCTGGCATAACATGCATTCTCCGTAGATTCCTGCCCATATATTTTCGCGACCATCCCTGAACGGGATATTTTAACATTACTAAGTATTTGTAAGTACTTTTTACACAATATAGCTACCATGTTCAAAGAAACTACTTACATGTAGTAGGTAACTACATGTATACAGTGATGGTACAAGTGTTTGTTTTTTTAAGCTTCAAAACAGCTTCTATTGGCACAGTGTCAATATATCTGTATCTACATGTACTTGAAGATTATTTATGAATTTCAGTTTCCATAAACTTATATTTATCTCGATCTAGACCACAAATTCATGTTTTACTTCCATTGCAAGTTTATAAAACCATCTGAATAATTTATAGATTTTGAGATGCAACTTCCTGGTTCTATCAATACATTACAAAGGTTGATAACCAGTCTATCAAAATCATATAAACATCATTAAAGGGATAGTTGAGTTTTGGTATGGAGGGTGCTTCAAGGAATAATTTTTTGTGAGGTATCGAGTGTCAAATTTGAAAGAGCATACAATTTTAATGACAAAATGAACTTTATTTGATCAAAATTGGTTCAGAAACAATTGAAATATATCAATAAATATATATACTGGTCGAAAATAAATGTGGGATCCCACATTTATTTGATGATTTAAAGGGACTTAGTAACATTGTTCAAATCCTCAAAACTAAGTTGGAACTCTATGTTGCAAAATAACTGCCCAAGGAAATGTGAACATTTTTCTATACAAGTTGAAATGCTTTAATCCACTTTGAATTGCAAAGCAGATTTTGTTTGCTTGCCCAATATCCAATTCAGGCAATTACTACATGTTTTCCTAAAAAATACTTGCCCAACCTGACTTTCAATTGCCCCATGCAAATAGGCAAGAGTGAATCATAGGAGTGAATGTACATCATAGCACCCAACAAAATATTGTATGCAAAACTCTAGAGCCAAGATACTTGGCAGATGGATCAAATCTTTAATTTCACATCCTGATCCCAACCCAGCTTGCTCTGTTCTCTGACGAAGGGAGCTTCATTCACAAAATATTAAAACAATCTTTCAAATTTGTAAACAAAGATTACACGTTTTCTGAAACCCCCAATGCAGTCGAGGCGCAAAGAAAGACTACAATTATATCAAATACACAGTTACAACACTGACTATATGTGACCGGCTATATCAAAACCCGGCACTTGTCGGTAATTCATGTTTTGAAGAAATGGGCATCTTAAAAGACCTATGATTGTAAAATTGAAACAATCATATCTTTGCCAATTATTGACCAATTACAGTAGTTAGAACAAAGCATAACATGAAAGCTTGTGATAAGGCCTTTGTAATGGTATGAGAATCTACATTTTTATTTTGACAGACAAGTGCTGGGTTTTGCAACTTTTGCTATAGCCGGTCACATCTATAGCTTTTGGCAACAACGGGAAAATATTCCAGTTTCAAGTTCGTCAAGACTTAGAAGTATTCTAAAAATAGTGCTCTGACCACAGTCTGTCGCTAGATAGGGTCTTGGAAAGGTGAAGGGGAGGGGTAATTGGATGCCCTATTTTGTCATCCTCTCTTTACTGCTTTCCTATCAGACCCCTTTCCTTCCCCCCCCCCCCCCCCCCGCCCCCACAACAAAGACGAAGTCAGGATGCTTTCCAGTACTTCTATGTGTGTTGTACACATGTTTTTGCATAGTGTGTGCTTCTATGTTGGTGTGTGTTTATTTGTTTGTTTGACTGTGTGTTTGTTTGTATGTTTGTTTGTTTGATTGTGTGTTTGTTTGTTTGTTTGTTTGTTTGTTTGTTTGTTTGTTTGTTTGTTTGTTTGTTTGTTTGTTTGTTTGTGTATGTGTGGGTGTGCTGCGCATTTGTATGTGTGTATTTGTGTGTGATTGTGTATATTTTGTTTGTCGTTATGAGTGTATGTGTGTGTTTTGCATCTAGGCTGGAGAGAGAGTTTCGGAGTTCTCCAGACAATTAATTATCCCTTCCTTAATCATCCCGTAAGGCCAGCGTTCGTAGAACTGCTCACGACAACCAAGTGATCATGAGCAATCCTGGTCATATGGCCATTACCCCGAATCTTAGAGCACCCCTTTCACATCACATACATTGAATTTGAGACAGTTCTGAGCAGTTTCTAACAGGGTAGGAAATACAAGGGCGATTTTGCCTCATAATTTTAAAAATAGCCCCCTGAAATCAGTAGGCACACATGTACAGCCCCTAAAATCTAACCAGGGTACCTCCTTGGTCTAAGTTCTATTGACATTACACAGCTTATGCACTAATATTAATAAACAGGAGCCATCTCCGTCATACGGCCATTATCTTGAATATATACCAATCAACACAATCAACACAATCAACACAAGCCATCTCAGTAATATTACCCTGAAAATTATAACCATTTCTACTTATATCACAAAACATGAATTTGAAACAGATTATTTATTTATAGACACAAAATAATTATAATTAATATTCAATCAGCTGATGTCTAAACTGTTTTATAGTCTGGAGTCTGGACAGTTTTTACAAGGTGGTGCAGGTCTGTTAAAACTATGATTTGGAAATGCTTAGAAGTTACCTGGATTCTGGAACATTGGTTCAATAGCTTACTTCATGTGTGAAATGAATATCACTACACTGTACAGCATTTGATCGATAGTCAGTTTACAAGAACACTAAATACAAGGGGGCTTGGAAATATGGCAGAAGTCCCCCCCCCCCCCCCCCCCCCCCCCCCCAGGACTGTTGTACGTAAAGACTCGGGATCAACATGGACTGTGAATCAAGGGGCCATTACCAGCCATTCCACAGACCTGATTGATGTTGCATAATTTACGATGTGAGAAGGTGATCGGTTACCATGACAACTAAATAAGCTAAATTGCCAATGAATTCATTATGAAGATAATAACTAATATCATAGACTTTCCATTCTATTTTTTACACAGAATAACACCACTCCTGATGACTGAAACAGTTTGAAAAGTTTCTTCAAAGCTGAAACCTTTCCGTTAAAAGTCTGTTAAAGATTCTTTCCCTCCTTCTGGCCTTCGTAAGTTACCCACCATGCGTTGTGGAACACGGGACACGGGGGTTACCGAGTATTTTGGGATCACCAATTATCATTCATATCCTCCTTGCCTTCCTACAGGGCTGCTCAACAAGCCGAGGAACAAACGTTCTGACTGTATGGGCACACGTGGCCATTCATTTCTAATATCCAATTGTTGAGAATTCTTTCCAAGTTTCCATTAATTAATTGGGCAGATGTCACTTTTCAGGTGAATGTCTACTTTGGTAATTTATGTTATTTACAGTATTATTTAAGATGGCCGAAGAGAATTGTTACTTATATTCTAATTCTACAAGTGGGCCATTCTTGGTCACGTGTGTGACCCAAAATATGAAAAATTCTGCAATAGGATGCTTATATTTTACTAAGTATAGGAGGTATGGTGATGTGAACTTCATATATGACTTGCATATGTTGAAGTCTTTCATGTGTGACACAAAAGATTTTATTAGGATTACGTTGCCCAAGGACAGAGGTCAAATGGCATCGGTCACGTGTGTGACTTTGCACGGGAACACTTTTTAAGAAAAAAAATTTAACTCAATTTCATTTTGGAAATCCTGTGAAATATGGAAAGCTCAAATGTTCATATTAGTATCAGACAACTGATATATATCTGTAAGTAAGAAAATGGTGAAAGATTAAAATTATCTCAAACGGTTGTTTTTTAATGCACGTTATTATGTAGGGATGTCTGGGTCACGTGTGTGACATTTTGGGGTGGTCACGTGTGTGACATGTGCAATGTGAATGGAAATGTGAATATTACAAATATCAGGTTTAGATAGTAAAATGAAGTTCAATTGTCACAAAATTGGTATCATCATGTACAGGAGAATAAAAGGAATGAGCTAGCTTGATTATTTTCTGAGTTATGATTTTTATTGGAATATTGAAATATGAAAACTTATTAATTTTTCTAAGAAATTTTTAAAATTCAATAAAAAAAATATGTTTCATGAAACCTTGGACACTGATCTTTCCAATAATGGAATAAAACTACTGGAAAAACAAACTTCATTTTTTCCAAAAAAGTTTCACTTTTCAAAGAATGGCCCAAGTGAGGTTTATTTCAAATTTTAAATTCAAGATGTACTAATTAATGCCATTTATGTACAGTAGTGCTGTAACTGACCTTGATGATCGGATCGTTTGATCGGATCGGCAAAATTTGATCGATGAAAATCGGATCGCAGCAATCGGATCGGATCGTTAAAAAAAAAAAAAAAAAAAAAAAAAAAAATGATCCCTAAAATCATATTTTGGGAATATAAATTAATACCAAAGCAACACATATCCATATTAATAAGCCCAAGGTAATCTTGTACGGGTATGCTTTCATTTCAAACTGATTACCTATTCCTTTACAAAATTAATCACGCCGATTCTGAGCTTAGTCCCATGTGATCAATTTGGCGTAATCTTTCAGAATCACATGGGACTAAGCTCAGAATCGGCGCGAAATTTTGTGAAAGGAGAGGTAATCAGTTTTAAATGAAAGCATAACCATACAAGATTACCTTGGGCTTATTCATATGGTTATAATATGTTGCTTTGTTATTAATTTATATTCCCAAAATATGTTTTTGGGGGATCATTTTTTTTTTTTTTTTTTTTTTTTTTTTTTTTTTCCGATCCGATTTTTTTCCCGACTTTTTCTGCATGATCGGAAATCGGCAAAAATGATCCGATCAACCATGATCGGATCGGGATCGGCATGCCGATCCGATGATCGGTTACAGCATTAATGTACAGAAGAGTCTGCTTTCTTTGCCGTCCTACCCTGCTAAATAGGCCAAAGAACGATCGGGTGAATGTCTAAAGAGTCTTCTCTGTTATTATCCCATAGACAATTTCATATCTGAACACTTCAATCGTAAATATTTTTTGAACGAAATGGAAATTTGAAAAACCTGAAACCTGTCCCGTGCTTTTATTGTTAATAGTAATATGATGAGAGAACCACTAGAGTTCCAAGTAAGCTTTGAAGATTTGGAAAATGTTACCAAGTCCCTGTCTGAAGGAAATGGTTACTTGCATTCTTATTCAACAATTGAGGTTTATTTCAAGATGTACTATTACAACTAGACTTAGTTATTGCCATTAAAGGGATGCCTGTAAAGTGTCTAACTCCACGAAAATTACTTGGAGCTTCCTTGTTTCTCTTCTACTGTGTTGTTTAGCTAATGAAACTTTCACAAATCATTCGGACATATATCTTACAATAATTTTAGTACAAGATTGAAGTCTCAAATGTCATTTTGGGCAATATCTAACACTTTACAGGTGCACCTATAATGTACACGTGCATTGCTTTCTTGCATACTATCCTGCTCAATTTAACAGGCCAAGGAACAAATTTCTGTCTGTCTGGGCACACACGGCCAAATGTTTCTTATCCATTGTTGAGAATTCTTTCCAGGTTTCCATTAATTAATTGGGCAGATGTGAGATGTAACTTTTCAGGTGAATGTCTTGCATTCATACCCATGTTAACCCAGCTCAAAAGGAACAAACTTTCTGACTGTATGGGCTGTATATGTTACAAGATTAAGATGTCTAAAAGAAATAGTTTATTGTATTCTAATTTGTAGGGTGAGTTTCATTCAGAGATGTAAAAGGGGAATAATAAATGTAATTTTTATAATAATAATATGTACACAAAGTTGGTTTATTTTAAATTTACAAAAGATCAAAATTGAACATAATACTAGGCCTATGAATAGTGAATTATGTCCTTCATAAAACTGCCAATAATCATAAAACTTAGTTTCATAAATCTTTATAAATTATTAATCATCTCCATCATAATAATAATAATAATAATAATGTATTTATATAGCGCATTTTCCATATAATAGAATGTTCAAATGCGCTTAAATAATTACTTAAATTATTATTACCCATGATCATCAGGTACATATCAAACCCACACAATGATAATGCATACTTTCTCAACTCCCTGGGGAGCATACTAGCCAAGCTGCCACTGATGATGGCGCTAAGGCTAATTAACACCTAACCATGGTACCCATTAATACACCTGGGTAGAGAGCAGCAATAGTGGATAAATTGTCTTGCTAAAGGACAAACGCTGTGGGCAGGGTTCATCGGGATCTCACGATCGGAAAGCGCGCACACTACCAATCTTGCCACACCATTATCATCATCATCATCATCATCATCACCATGAATGATCATCATTATCATCATCAAAATCATCATCATTATAAATAATCATCATTTATTATCATCCGACCAATCTTCATTATAACTGTCATTATCACTATCGTCATCACCATCATCATCATCTTCATTATCATCATCGTCATCATTGTCATCATCATCATCACCATCACCATCATCAACATAACATTGCCATCATCATCATCATCATCATCGTTAACTGATTTACTGATCGTTTACTGATCGTTTACTGATCGTTTCCACCATTTTAAAGAGGTACATCACATTAATTTATTTTGTTAAAAAGATCAATCCACTTTTCATTCACTCATCATCTCGTGTACTCTAAAAACTAAAATGCTATGAAACAGCTGACCATGTGATGATGTAAACAATGCATGCCATTGTAATTTCCACGGTGTAATAATAATATGGCGGGTATTTTCCGAAAACTGAATCTCAACGAAAACTTAATTTCACATACCTGAACTCATCTTGGGTCTGAATTAGAATCCAAATAACACTTTCCATTAGATCTACTCCTCTGCCATCGGTCCCTTCACTAGGTCACTGTCTGCTTATTCCATCCAGACGACAAACAAGCAAGAACTTAGAAGTCTTCGGTGTTTTCGATCCTAAACATATTTTGTCTACACATGAGACTACTTGACAGTTAAACAGCCTACCGATCCCGGAAGTGCTTGACTGTGTCATACACGTATTTATGTACTGTGTATACACAAAATACTGCATGCACTGCTGCATACATGTGTACTGCAGGCACTGCAGTTTCTTGCTGAGCTGATCTGAGGAAGCGTACAGATAGCTCGACCCTTAAAATCTGTCCCCTTCCATATCTCGCATATTTTTGTTTCTTCTCCTTATTCTTTTACTTATTATATTATTATTATTATTATTATTATTATTAGTAGTAGTAGTAGTAGTAGTATTATTATTATTATTATTATTATTCTTCTTCTTCTTCTTCTTCTTCTTCTTCTTCTTCTTCTTTTTTATTTTTTAGATTTGCATATGTATCGCTGATGTATTGGTTATCATAATGAATTGATTTTATATTGTTTACCTTGATAACAATGTTTATTCTTGTATAATCATTGTATACAAACATTATTATTATATTATGTACTATTATTTTATTGTAAACCTTTGACTTTGATTTATAGTTTGTAAATAAAGTTATCCTTTGAAAAGTTTTTTTTAAGTCTTCTTCTTCTCCTTCTTCATATTTTACTTCTTCTTCTCCTTCTTCTTCTTCTTCTCCTTCTTCTTCTTCTCCTCCTTCTTATTCTCCTTCTTCTACTATCCCACCCACTAATCCAGTGTTCTCTGTATAGGCTCGACCATGCATGATCGGTCTTAAGCATGATCACCCCCCCCCCCCCCCCCTCCTCCCCCTCCCCGACCGTTACACAATTAAACCAGTGGTCTCAGGCTCGGGGGCTCAGACCGGACCACGATCACCGCTTTTGTAAATTGAAGCACCCCCCCCCCCCCCCCCCCTTGAACAATGGCTGGCTACGGCCTTGATATACGGACTGGTCATCATTATCATCATTGTAGTCCTCGTTGTCAATGTTGTTGTTGTTGTTGGTGTTGTTGTTGTTGTTGTGGTGGTTGTGGTTGTGGTTGTGGTTGTGGTTGTTGTTGTTGTTGTTGTTGTTGTTGTTGTTGTTGTTGTTGCTGCTGTTGTTGTATGGTGGTGGTGATAGATGTTTTATTATCAGTACATGGTCGGACTGATTGTGGCACACAAATTATTTAGGGAGCACAACTTCAATAATATTGTTTGTTTTTTGTTGCTTTTACAGATTTATCCCTCTTTAATTTTTTTTTTTTGGGGGGGGGGGGGGAGGGGGGAGGGGAACCCACCGCACCACCATCATCATAGATAGATAGATAAATAGATATATTATTTCATTATTTTGTCTCAAACATACAAATGTTGTAAAGAATTAATGTGTCATCCATTGGCAAATGGCAAGAGGAGGCAAAATTGAAGAGGGGTGTCCGTCGCAACAAATTTTCCTGGCCGAGACCACTTCCCTAAATTTTCGTGACCAAGACAATTTGCTGAAAGTCCTCTCGGGGGGGGGGGGGGGGGAGGGGGGGGGACCGTCGCCAAATTTGTTTTGCGGCCACGGACGCACCCCCCCCCCCCCCCCCTCGATCCCCTGGCTAATTAACAAGTCTTAGCTCATACATTTAAGTTTTCCTTTCCCACTCTTTTTTTTTTGGGGGGGGGGGCTTTTAGGGGGGCAAAAACACGTTTTGCCCCCAAACTTTTTGGATGGGGGCGCCCCCATCGCAGAGATCAGAACGGGGGATGACAAACAAAATCGTCAAAGAACCCTCGAAACATTGGCTGATTTCGGACTTTAGTACCCACCACCTAGCTCTGTGACAGTAGTACCACTGATCTGCACAACTAAGTGGATATGTAGTACATACATGTACGTTCGTTTCGCCTATATAAAAGAAACCTCCTTAGCGTATATAAACCGATTCCAGTCATATCTATCCTCTGTGGATGCACAGACCGTCTGTAGCTGCAGCATATATCATGTCGATCGAGCAAGATAAACTTTCTGAAAATCATAGTGACTGATTCATTTTCATAGCTATGAATCCGTATAGATCAATTTGATGTAAGCAGGGGGGGGGGGGGGGGGAGAGCCGGATGAGGAGGAGGATGAGGAGGAGTAGTGGGAGGAGGGGATGGGAAGAATGTGGAGGAGGAATGGAGAGGGAGGAGGAAGAGAAGGGGAGGAGGAGGAGTTGGAGTTGGAGGAGGACGAGGTGGACGAGGAGGAGCAGGAGGGGAGGATGGGGAGGAGGAGAGGGGTTCGGAGGATGGGGAGCGCGAGGAGGAGTGGAGAGGGAGGAAGAGGGGAGGAGGACAGATGGATGATGGGGAGAAGGAGGAGGTGGAGCCGGAGGAGGATGGCTAAATATCATACAGTTCGACGATGAGTCAAGTTGGACAAGGAGACAAGTAATACTAATACTAACCTTATCAAAATGTCGATCTATATCTTGATCGATGCTCAAGATGCTGTTAGTGGATATCTTTTAATAAGATTTTAAAAAACACTCTGTACCTGATGGGCACATATTATACTCCCTTGGTGGGCTACCTTTAGGCCTATCCCGTACAGGATATTCTTATTTGATATGGATATTTGAGCTGTTTCTGAAATGATTTTGATCAATAAAATTGATTCTGTAATTAAAATTGTGGGCTCTTTCAAATGTTACAATTAGGTTTTCATTACCTCACGAAAATGTTTTTATTTTATTTTTTTTATTGAAGCGCCCTCAAGACTGAACTATAAGATCCATTAATCTTGAGCAATTTTACCAAAAGTATAGGCTTTCACAGTATCCTGTATTTATTTGGCTTATGGTGACAAAATATGGAGATATTATTGATTGAATGAAAAAACGAACATGAACGCCTCCGAATCTTTTGTATTTACTGTTTTTTACTTGTGTTTCGGAAAATAAATAAATAAATAAATAAATAAACGCTTTTTCGGTTGTAGTCAAAATCAATGGACAAAGGCGATAAAATCATACATAAATTTTCACTTTAGTTTGATTGATTTGTTGTAATACTATATATGTATAAACATGTATTTTCTATATAGTTGTTCAAATGATCTAGCATAATATGTTATTTTGTAGTCCCTTTTACCAAATGATGAGAAATTGTACAAAATTGTACATACTGTATAATGATTGTGTTAAATTGGTAAATACATATAAATTCAATTCAATTTAATTCAATTCGATTTTCACTAGATAAATATTTTTTTTATTTTTAAGAAACACTCACACATCACTCAGAAGAATCTAACAATGATATTGGTAGGTGACAAAAATCTAAAATTTCATTGTGGGAAAATCTTATGGAGTTATCACTCTAAAATATTATATTATATATGGAGTGATAACTCCATAATAATTTTCCCACAATGAGATTTTAGATTTTTGTCACATACCAATATCATTGCAAGATTCTTCTGAGTGATGTGTGAGTGCAAAAAATAAACAATGTTTATCTAGTGAAAATCGAATTGAATTGAATTGATTTATTTATTTACCAATTTAACACGATCATACATGTATACATGAACTTGAAGTAAGTTAAAAATCCAACCGCATTTTTTAGATTTGAATAAGAATAGCCTACTGTACTAGAATAGATGACATTGTTTCATTGAGAAAAAAAATCCCTCTTTAATACTCATGATACTAGAAAAGATCTAGTATTGAATTTGGACAGTAAATCAGTACATGTAATAACACTAATTCTGCCATTAATTACATGATCGTGACCGGCTCTGGCAAAGGCAGGCTAACTTGTGTCGGCAGAGATCAAAATATCAATTTTCGTACCAGGGGCGTCGATCACGGGGGGATGGGGGGATATATCCCCCCCCCCCCAATATTTCAGATGGGGGGATGGCCTGTATTATCATCCCCCCCCCCCAATATTTCAGGTGGGGGGATGGCCTGTATTATCATCCCCCCCCCCCCCCCCCCCCAATATTTGGGGTTAAAAAATATATAATAACATTAAAATTAAGAAGCATTGCCCCCTCTCATGAATGGAAGTTGTTACTATAGTCTTCTTTAAACCACTTTTTGATAATGCTTAACTGCCCAAATCCAAAATCTTCCGGGGCTGCGCCCCTGGAACCCCCATTAAGGTTATTTGACCCAGTCCCAGCCCTGTACTCATTAAATAGTTTTATTCAGGACTTCTCTCTTGGCAAACTTTCAGGCGATCCTGGCCCACTGTGCGTCTGCGCTTCGCTCACTAGAATTGAGCTAACTATTCAATAGTTAATTGTATTTCTGGATATTACAAATCCCAAAGCTTCCGGGGGCTTCGCCCCCTGGACCCCCAATAAGCTTTCCAATGTGGGTATCCCTTGACTTATTCTATTCAGGGTTCCATCAGGATGATTGCAATCGACAGTATTTATCTATCAGACTAAAATTCATCCATACTTGGACAGTGCCCTCATCATAGCAGGAGCTTGCAATGTGCACTTAATAATCTTACATTCTCTAAACAGCTAAATCAAAAGCCAATTAACTAAAGAATAGTTAACTCTATATTTACATATAGACAACATATTTATATATGGATATTACAAATCCCAAAGCTTCCGGGGGCTCCGCCCCCTGGACCCCCAATAAGCTTGCCAATGTGGGTAACCCATGACTGATGCTATTCAGGGTTCCATCAGAATGCTTGCAAATATGTATCTATCAGGCTAAAGTTCATATTGGACAAAGTCCAGCTTATAACATGATGCTTGCAATGTGCACTTAATAATCTTCCAATTTTTAAACAGCTGAAATCAAAAGCTTTGGGGCCCCCTAACCCCCCCCCCCCCCTCCCCCCCTCAGCCATAAAAAACCCGGGCACGCTGCTGAGTTGTCGCTTCGCTCCCTCGCCAGAGATGGTCAAAATTACGAATCATCCCCCACCCCCCCCCCCCCCCCCAATGGCGAGAAGAAATCGACGCCCTTGGTATTTTCAGAAGTGCCCCCCCCCCCCAAAAAAAAAAAAATAAAAATAGAAATAATTGTAACTGATTTGGTTGATTTCAATTCCATGGGAAATAATAATAATTCCCATTCAAATGCTCTCATTGTTGTGAAATTTGCTTTCAAAATATAATATAAAAGTGATTGACGTCCGGCTATCACTTTTAGAGAATGCTAGCGCGAAGCGCTAGCGTTCTATATAGTTCTATATAGGTTCTCCTATGCTTACCGCGCATGTACAATGTGTATCGCAAGCGCCGTTCGCCGTTCGCATCCGCCGTTCGCATCGGCGGCCATCGCGATCATCTTTCGTTCAAAATCTGTTCGGAGTCGCGCTAACACGGAGAGAAGTCGAGGAGGCGCATAAATCACAGATTTTTTAGCGGAATGTAGGGAAAAACCATAATTTTAATCCAACCGATAGTTGGATCACATATTGGAGAATGAATCGGTGGTAAGTACCGTATCATATGTATAATTTTATGCACTATTATCGTGCAAAAACAATATTCAGTTTCAGTCCCGTATTAGGAGGACATAGAACGCTAGCGCTTCGCGCTAGCGTACTCTAGAGTTAATTTGACTCTTGAGTTGTAACGGCTCTTTTTTTAATGATAACAGGGGTTTTACTTTGTCGTTTGTAATTGTGTATACTTTTCGAGCATGGTGGAGTTATAACTATTAGTTTGTACCGTATAATGGTGCAGGTTTTGGTTACTAAAGTTAAGTTTGACCAATACTCAACTATCCCGTTAAGAGGGTACCGTAGCTACACCAGTAACGGATCACTTTTTTGTGAATACAATTTCTTGCTAAGACAAAATATTTGTTATGGACTATCATACATCGTTGGAAAGCTAAAATGGTGCATATTACGAATATTGTAAATTAAAACTCATTCCGTCACTAATAAGCAAATAACTGCGCGTTTTACGAACCCCTTACGCTGCACCAGTAACGGATCACCACTTCACCAGTAAAAGGCTGATATCCTACTTCCATGGACTATGTTTGGAATATGTCTGTTGGTGAACATCATCTGTGGATGTATTGTACTAGCGATGTGCTTGCGACAGAGACGGTACGTAGTACGGATATAACTAATTCAAACCAACGAATTAATGTAGGCACTCCGATTGTAGATACGTGGTCGCACCATGGGTTGAATAATTAAAAAACTCTTTGCACTTTTGGGCATGATCAAATTAAATATCATGGCATGGATTCAATTCATATTGCAGGCGAATATAGCTGGAAATGTTCATTATGTGCTTGGTGTAATCGTTTTTTAATAATTTACCTTCGATTTACACTCCCCGCTCCTTGTTGTATACATTATTGCAATCAGAGAGAATCTGACCAGCAATATAATAATAATATAAATTAATATGAACAAATACATATTTCTTTTGAAAGCTATATTATGACTTAACAATTTTCAATTTCTTTTCTCCAGTTGGCAGGAAAGAGAAGGGAAAGAATCTAAAACGAACGACAAGCCAGAGGACTCACCAATGCACCTGTACCAAGATCTCATCCGACCGCACGCATCCACGATCCCCGCTCCTCCTGTACCGTTGGGCAACGCCAATAAAGGCGTTGACGTAGAGTTAAGTGAAAATGGGCCACACAGCTATCAGAATTTGAAAAATCCGCGTTCGAATAGTAGTAACATAACAGATCATGAATACGATTATCCATCCACGTTGGCAGGAAAGAGAAGGGAAAGAATCTAAAACGAACGACAAGCCAGAGGACTCGCCAATGCACCTGTACCAAGATCTCATCCGACCGCACACATCCACGATCCCCGCTCCTCCTGTACCGTTGGGCTACGCCAATAAAGGCGTTGACGTAGAGTTAAGTGAAAATGGGCCACACAGCTATCAGAATTTGAAAAATCCGCGTTCGAATAGTAATAACTTAACAGATCATGAATACGATTATCCATCCACATGAATTTAGAAGACAAACCACTCCGAGGTTCCAACGTCACACGATGTTAGGTATCGTACAAATTTGGTGGAAATGCCATATTCCACGGGTTCCTAAAGCCCTCTGCAGACAGAGCCGACTCGACCCGATCCGACTGGTTTCAATCAGGCTAGAATTGGGCCCGGTCGGTCGGATCCGATTCATCGTGTTGAATCGGCCCCAATTGGCATCCGACTGTCTCTCGACTGGCAAAATGTGTGTCGCGAGGCACTGAAAACTGAGCCGATCCGAATGAAAACCAGTCGAATCGGGTCGATTCGGCTCTGTATGCAGAGGGTTTAAGGTTACCACCCCACTACTCCGTTATTTTGATGATGGAGAACATTGCATGAATTTCAAACCCATAATATTGTGAGATGATATCAAAATACTCAAATTGAACAGGCTTCATTTTACAAGAACTTAATTGTCGTATTGATATTAATTACAACATTAATTAAAAAGAAGCAATATGCAGCTGCGTATGTTAAACAAGTTAGGGCACATAACATGTTGCATAAACATTACAAATACCGTTAATTCTGACATTCATGATTGTTGGGGCAACAAATAATCTACTGTGTGTGTCAAATTATTTTATTTATTATCATGTCATGTTGTCCAAATCCTCAAAATCCAATTGGAATTTTAACGGTTCCCTCATACCTTGTTGTATTCGAATTAACAATAAAAGCATGGGACGGGTTTCGGTTTTTCAAATTTCCCTTTCGAAAAAAAAGATATTTACGATTGAAGTGTTCAGATGTTAAATTATACACTGGACCGCGAAAACCGTGTACAAAGTGAGTGCAATGAGTAAGTGAATATCACTTTTAATTTTTGCTCATTACTTGGCCATAATAACGTCCATCTAACTTTTTCACGCAACACCCAGTAGAGATATCAGATAACAATAATATACATTGTATCAACCACCCATCACTTTTTGCACTTGTCAACCCTTTAATAAAAAGAAGAAAACAGAATAATCGATCTGGTAAGAGTATATCAGGGCTCCATTACTTTTTTGTTAGATGTTACTATAGGGTGCAGAGTAAAAAAATAACTTTAAAAAATATATATATATACTATAATAATAATTCGGATATCCGAACTATCCGAATACCTTTCTGGTCGAATACTCGAATGGCCAAAAGGTATTCGTCCCAGACCTTTAAAAACACATAACTATACATGAAATATACAATAATGATTAAATTAGACAAACTTGGGACTTTACACAGGTAAGGGGGAATGCAGTATTTAGGAGGGGAATAATTATAGCAAAAAGGAATAGTTGGCTGATCTCTCTGGAAGAGGTACTTGACTCACATCTACAGTTTCAAGTTCTCATAAAATTGCATGTTGTACAGATATTCATATTTATCTTTAGGATATGTGTTGTTTATATTTCATAGTGTACTAATACCTTATAATCAGTAATATGGTATGTCATCCAATTGTCTCGTATTTTAACAAAGTGCCGCGTAAAAAGCGGCTAAGCAATGCTATGAAAGTCATATTTGAGTCAATTTGTGAAATATCCTCTAGTCAATCCATTTTAGTCACAGATGATGCAACTCACGATGACGGCTGCTACTCTTTCTTGATCCCTGTGAGTTGTTGATCGTTTGATCGATTGACATGATCTTACAGGTGAGGGCAGCAGACTCGAAATAACAGAGTACGCCCCAATCATTTTAAATTGCCCATAAGGGTTCGAGATTCACAATATAATTTCCATGTATCGGTTCAATTATTTCAGTAGAGTATAGGCAACTGTATTTTTAAAGTCTATATTATTTTATAAAATGAAATAATGAACTTGTCATGTTTTGAGATGCACTTCCATGTTTAAATGATTCCCAAATAACATTTTGTATTAATAATAAAAAGTATTTGAACAATTCAAACTCTTATGGGCAACATGGTCTCCTAGGAATATTTTAAAATTCAAGTCAATTTTAATATTGTTGCCCGATAAGAGCTTAAGGCTTCTCGCTATGCCCATCGAGCTAACTAATTTATATATAAGTAACTATTTAAAAGCGAACTATTTTACCATATTTATACGTACGATTATGACGACAAATTGGGCATAGTATCATCGAGACATTACATTGCATAGGTATGTCTGTTATGGTTCCAGAAAACATTATTATTATTATGAAATGAAAACGAACAACTGCAAGTATGTTCTTGAAAATGTAAGTACTCTTTAATTGGTTCTAAAACATAGCCAAAATGTGACGGACATTGTGATAATGGACTACATTAAACAAACAAATTAGATATAAAGTCTGGAATAAGTAATATGATATTATACAATAATATTACAATAAGTCTTTATTGTGTTTTCGAACATGAACTCAGAAAAGAATGACAGACATAAAATTGCTAACGAATTATTAACGAATAATTACATATGTTTTGAATAAGCATGCATGTATCGCTTTTAATTTGGTTTTTTAATCCATTACAAATTATTTTACTGCTGTAAGAATAATATGAATTAATAGCTGCAAATATATAAATTCTTTTATAAGTATGTTTTGAATGGAGTCTTAATCATCAAATAAGAAAAGGTGCACAATGACGGATCATAACAACCAACTGCAAATATAAGTTATTGAGTAAGTATGCCTTTAGACTGTTTTAACATGAATTCATGAAAGAATAACAGGCTTTTGATAACGAATTATATATATATATATATTGTTTTCCCCCTCCACAGGGCATTTATTGGTATAAGTAAAATTAAATTAAACATAGCATGAAATTTACAAGCATATCATAATAACAACACAACAATAACAATAAATGAACCATAAATGAACCGTCGTATAGTTTCTTTGTATAAATATAACTAATTAAGCAATATCAGAAAACATACTTCTCAAGGAGAACCATTTTTTATCAAAGTATTTACCATGACCTTTCAAACTAAATATATATTTTTCATTTTTATAATATGAAATTGAAGCTAATTTAAACTGAGAAAATACAGGTATTTTATTCACTAGTTTACTTCGAAATATTATTTGCTTACTAACGAACAATAAACAGTTTATTGCTCTATTATTTAAACCTCTTAATCCAAACAATATATTTTCATTTGTAAAATGTATGTTACAACCAGCATTTATGTTAATCCATCTTTCTAATTTTGCCCATATAATTTTAACAAATTGACAATCACAAAATAGATGAGTAATAGTTTCAGTATGAGCATTGCAAAAGGAACATAATTCAGTTTCAACCATGTTCAATTTAAACAATATGTCGTTTGTAAACAAAATTCTATGTAATATTTTAAATTGAAACCAACGTAAATTAACATCAATAGAACAATTAAATGCAAGAGCACAATACTTCTGCCATATGGATTCATCAATGTTAAAAAACCTTTTCCATTTTGTATAGCTTTTACATTCTTCCCTTTTTTGTTGTAATAATAAAGCATATATATGCGAGCAACCTTTTCGAAATTGACAAATAAGGGAAATTAAATCTAATCTTAAAGGCTGTTCCATTTTCACAAAAATACCACAATGGTTATTGAAACCAGATTTAATAGCTTCACATAGGCCAAAGTATTGCACAAAATTAACTGTAATTTAATATTTCAATTTAAATTCATGGAGTGACAAAAAAGTTCCATCTTCATCTAACAAATCGTTAATACATATTATACCCTTTTCGTACCAAGACCTATAAAATACACACACGTTATTCACCTGAATATGACTATTATACCATAGAGGCTGACAAGATATATCGCGAAAACTTTTAGACTGTAAAATACTATAAGCCAAAAAAACATTTTTCCAAAACGGGTTAGTTGCACCTATTGACAATCTTAAAAAGTGAACATCACCAAAAGAAGGGTTCAATTGACAATTTTGGGGCATAAATGTATGCATTAAATTATCAATAAAAGTATCTGTATTACCAAAAAAGTATCTTCTCATCCATGATATTTTCAATGAATGAACATGTGAGTATATATCTATAATTTTTGCTCCTCCCAAATGATAGGGTTGTATCATATGTTTCCTACTCATTTTGTCAGGTTTATGATTCCAAATAAATTCAAAAAATGACTTTTGTAATATTTTCATAATTTCATCAGAGGGGTTCGGTAATGATAAAAATAAATAATTTAACTTTGATACTAATAAGGGTTTTACAACTATTATTCTACCAAACACAGTTAACGATCTTTTCAACAAGAGAGTCATTTGAGAGTTAATATGTAAAATTTGTGTGTAAAAATTATGATCAACCTTTAATATCGTGCAAGTCACCCGAGAAATCGATGCCTAAATATTTAAAATAACCATCAAAAACCCAATCTAAATTTTCTTCCGCACACAAAGAATTTTTCCTTTCTTTATATCTCCCTATCCACATTACTTAAGTTTTGTGTTTATTTAAACTCAACCCTGATGCAGCTTCAAAAGTATTTAAAATTTCTATCGTTTTCTTCAAATCATCTTCTGTACCATCTAAAGTAATTAGAGTATCATCAGCATACTGAATTATTTTGTGCTGAACATTAGCTATTTTTATCCCATTAATACCATCACATTTTCTTACCATTATGCTTAATATTTCTGCACATAAAAGAAAAATGTATGGAGACAGAGGGTCACCTTGACGACATCCTCTTTCTATATTAAATCTGTGTGTCATATGACCATTGACCAAAGCGCATGACGATGCATTCTCATAAAAAAGTTTAATCCATGATTTTATGGAATCACCAAAATTTAAAAAGTCCAGGGCCTGAAAAATAAAGTCGTGTGATATTGAGTCGAAGGCTTTTTCAAAATCTATTATCAACAAAGGTCCAGGAATATCATTTAAATGCGTGTATAACATCAAATCAAACAAAAGACGTATATTTTCCCCAATAAATCGTCCAGACATGAAACCCTTTTGACTTTCATTAATCACAAAAGGTAATATTTGTTTAATCCGGTTTGCAATACAAGATGAAGCTATTTTATATATAACATTTAATAAAGAAATAGGTCTCCAGTTTGATAACAATTTTCTATCTTTATTTCCTTTTGGTATTAATGTAATCACCCCCATTTTATGCGCTTCAGTCATATGACCATTAAAATATGCATAATTCAATGATCGAAGTAAAAAATACTTTATACTGCCCCCCAAAAAATTTAAAAATTCAACTGTAAAACCATCCATTCCTGGGGATTTATTATTTTTCATATTTTTAATAACTTGAAAAACCTCGTCAATTACTAAAGGACCTTCTAAAGAATCTTTCATCTGCACATTCAATTTCGGGATGTTTCTTGATTGAAAAAGATCCCAATCAAAGTCGGATACAGGTTTATGCTTATATAATTTCGAGTAAACACGATGTATTTCAAATGAAACATTTGGATTTTGAATTGTATTACCTTGATCATCAATCAGTGTTTTAATTTGTCTATTAATACGATTTTGTTTTTCTAAGTTCAAAAAGAACTTTGAGGGTTTTTCACCAAACTCCATCCATTCTAACTTTGAACGAAGAATTGCGTCATCGACTTTTTGTTTTCTTAAATCTTCCAAACTATTTTTTTATCTTCCAATTCTTCAATAATATCTTTATTATCTAAAGCATAAATAATCTTATTTTCTAAATCACTAATTTCTTTTTCTAATTTAGTTTCATTTTTCATGCACCGTTTTCTTTTCATACTTGAATATGATATTGTCTCACCTCTTATCATCATTAATAATGTATTAAAAAATAACTGATCATCTATAGAAAATCTATAATTTTCAAAGTTACATTTATCTAAGTCTAATTCATCATAAGACACTTCATCCACCGAATACATTACAATATTTTTTTTAATTACATGATTAACTTTCTGTACATATTCTTCATCTTTCAACAACGAATTATTAAATTTCCAATAACCTTTACCTGTATGTATCTTATCTAAATTCAAAGACAGGCATACTAATGAACGGTCTGTCCTATATCCTGGTAATATTTTCAATTTATCTATAACTGACATTAATTCTTTTGTAACAAGAAAAAAATCTAATCTTGCCATTTTTACCGGATTTGGCTGTCGCCTAGAAAAACTTTTTTTAAAGGATACAATTCTCTACAAGGATCAATCAAATTTAAATTCTGTTTTAAATGACTAACTCTATTTTTTGCCAATGGGTTATTAATGCGAATATAATTGTAAGTGTCTAAATCAAAATCCTGTACCAGATTCCAATCACCACACATAATAGTAAATGGGTTTTCAAATTCCAATATATATTTTTCTATCTGATCATAAAAAAGGGGACTGTCAGTGTTAGGACCATACAAAGATACTAATGTAATATCATAATCAAATATCCTAATATGGAGTACAACAACATTTCCATTATCATCTTCTTTACTATCTAAAATATCGACTGTTATGCCTCCACTAAACAAAATTGCCACTCCTCTTGAGTTTGAAGCTTTACAACTAAAAAAACATTGACCACCCCATTCTTTTTTAAGGTTTTCTCGATCTAAATCAATAAAATGCGTATCTTGTAAGCAACATATATGATATTTATTTAATATTACAAATTGAAACAATTCATGTATTTTGTCCTTGTTTGCTAGACCACGACAATTCATAGAAACAACATCTACCTTAGACATATATAACTGACATCATGAGGGATATAAATCCAATACACCTTGTGGAGATTTTTACAATTGGCACATACAACATTGAACATACACAAAACACATTTACACACATTACTATTCATACTCAAACTCAAGGAACTTTTTTTAAAAAAATAAAAAAGCTCCGCAAATTGACCAATAACGAATTATTAATGAACAAAACATATCTTTAAATATATTCATGTACATTCTTGAATAAGCTAGCATGTGTTTATGTCTTTATTGATGCGTTAAAAGGGAAAACATGTTCAATATAGCAGCATGAAATATGAATAAACAGCTAAAAATGTAAATCTTTAAAGAGGTATGCCTTAAATGGGTTCTTCCTCGTATATTCTTCTTTTAAACGATCGGTGATTACGTTCATTAACACTTTATATGTAATTTTATATTTGCGTTTTATATGGTATAATTGTTATGTACACATCAACATTCGCAAGACAATTATTAAAACGTCACACATATCAATTGAATGCAACTCTAAGTTTAAATAAAGATGATTAGTACATTTTATTTGTCTACCTACATTAGTTATTGCCTTTTCATTGCGTTAAAGCAATACTGATTAAGCTTACGGTGATCGCATTGATTTCTGATAAGTGCGTTTGTATTGAGCATCATTTCTATCTTCGAAAGTTTCTGGGTAATACGATGATTTTTTTTTTGTAGTTAAGGCGAAATAGTAGTCTCCACCTTCATATTGTAGAAGAAGCTGATACATCCCATTTAGTTCTCTCTGTTGATAGGAAAAAGTACAAATAAAAGAGTAATTACATTTTTGTATATGTATGTTTCATTGATTTGCTAGATCAAAATCCAGATATTTAATATATTTTTTTAATATTTTTTTATTCGGTTTTTTTATTAAACAAACGAATAAAAAAAAGGGAACAGTTTACTATAGTATGATGACAAACATCGTTATGACAACAAAATAAGAATATAACGAACGTATTATGTGGTCTCTAAATTAAAGTGGGGAGGGAATTATACGGGTTTCAAAACGATGGGAAAATCGAATATGTATTGGTCTCAACACGTTGGGGAAGGGGAGGGGGGCACGGGGTGGTGTAAAACGGATCTCATAACGTGGGCGGTGTATAACGCGTTAATGATCTTGTAGTTCTGGTCGGGTTCTGGTCAAACAAAACTTGCAAATTATCATTAAAGCTAAAAGTTATAATTCAAGTAGGCTTGTGTGGTAGTGAAATATACACGGTTAAGTTACAGGGCTAATTTCATTCAAAAATCAGCCATTAACAGAAGAGGGCGCTTTCCAGACACCTCAAGTTTAAACCATTACAAAATATGTGCAGCATTTTTAAATATTTGTTGTTCAATCATTGAATAAACACCTATTACACAGAAGGCACACAGTTAAATAAAAGTTGGTCCCCCAAATTTATTCCAATCTAATATAGTTATGGATATTTCAGCTGTTTCTGAACCGATTTTGACTAAATGAAGTTGATTCTGTAATTAAAATATTTCTTAACGCGCCCTCTTTACCAAAACCGAACTATCCCTTTACAAAATGTGGTGTACAGGGGCACCACCCAGTGCTTTAAATACTCGACTGTGAAGATTTTACATCCACGCATTATTTGGCTTAGTGTAAAAATGTCTGTGGTTAAAATGTCAGAATAAAATAAAAATATCAGTGGACAAAATTTAAAAAGTAAGAATGCCAGAGGAAACAATGTCAGTGTGAAACAATGTCAGAGATAAAATGTCAGACGTACAAATGTCAGAGCTAAAACATTTTTTTCCCACAGACATTTTTACCCGACACACGTTAGGGGCCTTGCAAAGTTAAAACAATTCGAAACATCCAAATAAAATTGGGATAGAGCTCACCCCACCTACCCCCCCCCCCCCCCACCCCCCATATCCAAACTTTTTTTGTTTGGAAATCCATCTCCGACATGGACAGAAATACATTTTTTCCGGACCATTCCGGACCGGTTCCGATCCAGACATTCCTTTCGGGTCCCAGCACTATTGTGGCGGGAGACCAGTAAAGTGCAGTTTTGACACTAAATCTTTATTTATTATTTATTTATTTATTTATTTATTTATTTATTTATTTATTTATTTATTTATTTATCTATTTATTTATTTATTTATCTATTTATTTATTTATTTATTTATTTATTTATTTATTTATTTATTTATTTATTTATTTACTTATTTATTTATTTATTTATTATTATTATTATTTTTTATTTTTATTTTATTATTATATTTTTTTTTTTTTGGGGGGGGGGGGTTCCAATTGTTTATTTTTGTTTAAATCCAAAATGGCCCTGGACCCACCCACCCACTTCCAAATCCTATTTGGATGTTTGAATTTGCTTAAACTTTGCAAGGCCCCTTATGTCGTACATTTAGCATACTTACACATATGTAGGGTTCTCGTGGGAGTATTCGCCTTCAGCACCCTCTTCAACACTACGAGTATAATACCAGTCGAAAGAAAACATTAGTTATATAGTATTCTTATTAAAGTAAGGTTAACGTATTCAAAACATAATTTGTGTTAGTGGGTGAGTCTTACATGAGCAAGATAATACATGCATAGTACAATTTCGAAACTTGAAAACTGGATTTGCAACTTGATTTGATGAAGAAAAAAAAATTGCGACCTCCCTAATTTAACAAGAAATTTTAAGTTAGGAAATATTCTTTGAAAATACTCCGAAAACGGTTATTCTCATGTAAGCGTATAGTAAACATTCAAACATAATTATTTTAACCCTAATAACCAGCTGGAATATGAAGACCATCTGCCAGTTTCATATCAATCGATTTATAATGTTAAATTATGTATTCCTTTTTATTTTACAAAGATGGGTTATCATGGTTGTACCGAGTGTTTATAGTTGATGACCACTACAACAGTCTGTACACGCCAGAGGAATTCTGAAACGTGGGTTACATTATAATCTGGGTTAAATCGTGTCATACCGTATGTAAAAGTGTCAAATTTAACCCAAATCACTAAGAGCTTCTATACTTCTCTTGTACCTCTTTGATTTGCTTATGGTAGGTAACAGAATAATGAAATGTGCTTGATTTGTCTCCCATATTATGGCAATATTCAAGATTGAACTGAAAAGCGTTCCGGGACACTTTTCGATTGTAGTCGAAATCAATGAGCAGTAGGTGATAAAATCTGATATAAATGTTACTTTTTTACTAGGTAAGTATTGTTCTTTTATATTATATGAAACTTTCACTCCTCATCCAGAATAATCTTACGATGATGTTGCATGTATGTATATGACTGAAGTCTCAAATATCAACTTCGGAACAATCTTATATGATGTTGATGTATCACTTTAACAATCAAAAAACTTAATTTAATATAGACTAAATTTTCTTAACCGTGTGCTCCCATCTGGATAGTTAACTATTCAAAGCTCCACTTGAGCATCACGAATTTCACCCATTGACTGAAAAAAATAACCTAGGTGTTTATTCTGATCCTCTGATAAGAATTTCAGACATTTTGCAATATAAGTGGTGAACATCAACACCATCATCGCCATAAAAAGGACCCTGTGACTGTAGCATATCTCCTTTCGTTTCCTATCCGACCAAAATACGGCAAAACTATCTAGCAAGGTTTGACGTTCCGTTTCACGCCCGTTTCACGCGAAACGGAGCCGAATTAAAAGTATCCTACTAGTCCATTCCGAACTTGGTCCGCATCCAGTGGCGTAGCGACGGGGGGGGGGGGGGGGGGGCACGTGCCCCCCCCCCCCCCCCCCAATAATTTGGAAAAAACAATAGAAAACATAAGGGAACATTTTTTGAAAATACAACGAAATACATTAAGGTGTGCCCACCCCCCCCCCCCTCCCCCCCCCCCCCCCCCCCCCAATCAGTCCGACCACGCTACGCCACTGTCCGCATCATTTCGTTTTCTGCCAGTATTATGCTAGTACTTTCCGGATGTCAAACGGATAGGAAACGAAACGAGATACGCTAGTGGGACTAGGCCATTTTTACATACCCGACTTTTTGAGACTCCCGGCGGCAGCAAATCCTTCTAACCAACGCTATGGAACCTATGGCCACGGCAACTCCCCCAATTGAAATCAGACAGATCACGTATATCGGTAGAGCTGAAAATGAAATGAGGGTTTAAACATAAATATAAAGGAAACTGACCCGAAACATAATACTATACTTAGTAAATTAAATAATAGCAAAGAAAAGTGGGCTTCATAGGGAATCGAACCCAAGACCTCCGGATTGCTAGACCACTGCTCTAACCATTGGGCTAGCTGATTGAACGCAATGGTTAGAGCACCGGTTTAGAAATCCGGATATCTCAGGTTTACTTCCCGACGAGTCTGCTTTTCTTTGCTAATTTTTCATTTAAAAATAAAAATACAAACACAAATCAAACATTGATTATTAGAATGATAGAGTATAGGGCTGGAACCAATCGGAGTGATTTATGTAGAACCGAGAATTACTTATTACTTATTAAAAACACCAAACACGACCAACTGACGTGCCACAC
Source organism: Echinarachnius parma (assembly GCA_037951105.1). Lineage (NCBI taxonomy): Eukaryota > Metazoa > Echinodermata > Echinoidea > Clypeasteroida > Echinarachniidae > Echinarachnius > Echinarachnius parma. The sequence goes on along the minus strand of JBAMJV010007683.1, from coordinate 53,724 downwards.
GACACGAAGTTATCGATCCTATGTCGTTCTATATGGGAGCCTGTTTTATTGACTTGGTGTCGTGTCGGGCTTTGTGTCAAGTATCGTGTTGCGCTGTGTGATGCCTTCAGGCTGATGATTTCCAAAAATAGGTGAGCATGATAAACAATATTTGAAGAGCTTTCTTCCAAAAGGCACTATATCTCCCTTTTCAACTTTCGAGGAAAACAGGTTTCTTTGCCCAACTTTGTACACGTGCCTATGGGAATATGGATTTAGCGCCCTTTGGAACTGAGCTCTTCATTTTTGTTTGATCTTAATTCTCATGAGTGACACAATTTTAGGCCGGGCTAAATAGATTAGTTACAAATTATCAGTAACTGTTCAATCGTTTCACACCTGAGGAATTTAGCCCATTGATGCTTGCCAGTGCCACCAGAATTATTATAATAAAATTGTTTCTTTTCGTTATCCAATCAACCCCTCTGGTTCTGTCTAGGCATCATGACACAGGGTCGCTTGACATTCCAGTCAAAGTATAACGAGTAACCAGTTTTATAGCCTACGTGATGCCGGGTGAACCAGGTATTGGTGACCACGGTGACCGGTTTTGCTATACACAATGATACAGGGTGGCCCAGAAAGGATGCAACACCTACGCTCGTTAATTTCATCAACACCATCGACCAAATGTCATTGTTTTTTGTTTGATTGGGTAGAACATTCTTTTTCCAACAAAATGATACCATGAGCATTGATTTTAGGTTAGGCGTTTGGATCCTAGGGTCATTTTTATGAGGCAATGTCGTATCCTAGATTTGCTACTTTTTCGTCTCCAGCGATCCTCGGTACACTGAGACATTCTCGCCCCACGGCCTGCCGTATAATTAGCTGCACATAAGAATGGCTCACATTGCCTTCCTTACAAAGGGAGAGCAGTCATGCGGTTCTTCTGTGTACAGCTAATTCTATGGCAGGCCGTGGGGCGAGAGTGTCTCAGTGAGAGACGAAAAAGTAGCAAATTTAGGAAACGACATTGCCTCAGAAATATGGCCCTAGGATCCAAACGCCTTCCCAAAATCAATGCTCATGGTATCATTTTGTTGGAAAAAGAATGTTCTACCCAATCAAACAAAAACAATGATATTTGGTCGATGGTGTTTATGAAATTAACGATCGTAGGTGTTGCATCCTTTCTGGACCACCCTGTATATGTGACTGGAAAGTTTAGAGCCACTTTGCAGATGTATTTGCATTGATAAAGAAGACGGTACAGGGCTCGTCAAATTTCACAGATGCGGCATGGTTTAGAACAGTTACTGGAAACTTTATTAGTCTACACTGAAGTTGTGCCACTGATTGTGGAGACAAGTCTTACCCGAATTGGCCGAGGTTGGCAAACACTCTGGGATTTCTCCATCGCTCCACGTGCCGTCTGATTGGCAGGTAAGCGTGACCTCGTGACTCAAGTCGTAGCCCGCGTCACAGGTGAAGTTGGCCACGCCTCCTTCGCTGTACCGAGACACGAACACGCTCCCATTGGAAGGTGGTGGTATGGACGGACAGGTGGTTACTGCAACAATGGTTGAATAGATTGATAATTATGCATATGACAATAATTATTATTAAATGTACAGGATTTTACATTCAAAGATATGTTGACTTTAAACAAAATAATAAACTAAACAATGTGAGTTTCAATCGCATAATCTGTAATAATTAAAATTATGACCACGCCTTTTTAAAGTAGACCACGCCCCTTTTATGCACCGAGACAAGACCACATCCACATTCGTAGAGTGGAGTGATGAATAGAATATGTTCAATTAAAGACTGTAGAATCTAATTTTAAAGCTGATCTTATGCATGCGCGCTGCGATAACCACTTGGATCACTAACTCTTCAGTATGATGATTTAAATGGATAGTAGAGTTTTGGTATAGAGGGCGCTACACACAATATTTGTTATGAGATAATGAAAAACTGAGTGTCAAATTCGAAAGAGCATACAATTTTAATGACAGAATGAACTTTATTTGATCAAAATCGGTTAAGAAATGGCTGAAATATACATAACCATTTGTAATAATTGTGGGGCCCCACAATTATTCGATAATTTTGAACCAGCCGTTAAAGAAATTTCAAACATGCTTCCTCTTTTTCAAAATTTACAAAAGAGGTTTTTAAATAGTTTTTGATTATCTCCCTATCTAATCACTATTTCAACAAAACATCACATGCAAAATATTGTATTTAAAATAGTTGAAACCGATGAGTGTTTAGAGAGCGCCATTTTGAGTTTCAACGGCTCTTTTTGAATGATATACAGGCTTTTGATTTAGTAATTTGTAATTTTGTATTCCTTTCGAGCATGGTGGAATTATAACTATTAGTTTGTAATGTAATGGTGCAGGTTTTGGTTACTAAAATTCAGTTTGACCCAAACTGTACTCTCTTTACCAGAACTCAACTATCCCTTTAAATCGAGTTAAAGCGACAAAACATGTTTTTAAATAGATAATGAAACACCTGAAGATCAATTAATATGAATAAGGAACTAATTATAGACAAACTATTTATCATCGAGTCACGTACATAATGACAATGAATAGATAAATGATTGGATTGATTGATTGATTTAATAAATTGTATGTATTTCCATAGGCCCACCCCACCCCATTTGATGAAAAATTGCTGTTTTTGGCCGAAGGGGGGGGGGGGGGGGGGGTAAAGGAGGGGTTGAACCTCCCCCCCCCCCCCCCCCTTTACCAATTTTTGAAGGATCTCGGTCTCGGCATCGGCTTTTTTTGACGGACACCCCCCCCCCCCCCCCCCTCCCCCTGAACAAAATCTGGTAACGCCTATTTGTATTTGTTTTGGTGTTCAAGCAGATAATGAATCCGCACTCACCTGCTGTTGGCGTTGGGCCTGCCCCGGATCCAGTATCATAGTCTCCTGTGTCTTTAGGACAAACGTACATAGTTATGTAATGCAACACATTAAAGGGATAGTACCGTTTTGGTTACGAGGGAGCTTCAATACATATTTTTGGTGTGGTAATTGAAAACCAAGTACAAATTCGAAAGAGCACACAGTTTTTTAAGACAGAATAAACTTTGTTTGATCAAAATCGGTTCAGAAACTGCTGAAATATCCACTGATATATTTGATTGGAATGAAATGTTGAGACCCAACATTTGTTATTCAATAATGTAAGAAAATATTAATAAATCCTACACATTTTCAAAAATATACCACGGAAGTGGCTTAACAATTGTTGTTGATGAAAAATTAAAAACTGGTTGAAACTTCAGGGCGCCATTTCGTGTTAAAAGCTGCTTTTAAAAAAAATGAAAACAGCCCTGTAACTTCACCATTTCATTTGTTCATACCATTCAGGCATCATTGAATTATGACTAGTAATTGTAATGACAACTTATAGTTTAGTTTATATAATTAAGTTTGACCAGAACTTATACTGATATTGTTGAGGGGTGGGAGTGGTGAGCTCCCTGAGGTTGGGATAATGAGTCCCAGGAAAAATACTCAAATTAATGAGCGATGGACAGTTGACGTGCATGCGGATGTAAACTTTATTCAGTCAAAACCAAAACCCCAAGGTCAATCGTCTCTATATCGTCAAGATCACAACAGCCTCAGGCTCAGCCTCATCAACTTTGCTGACTGACACACCAGACAGGAATTCTGATCATTATCAAATCTTCCTAACGAAGATGACTGCATCTTCACACCGGTACAACAAGAGAATGCAATCCCCAAACTTTCCAAACTTGTAGCTTCAACACTACTTTCATCTCCAAACTTTCGAAACGTGTTGCTTCAGCACTACTTTTCCCCCACTGCAGTACAGTATATTAGTGCATGAGTGCTCCACGTATCACTCTACGTATCACTCCGCCTTACCCTAAAAGGTTCATTTTCCTATTCATTACTCCTACCTAACTACCTTCTGTGTTTTGTAACTTATTTTCAACAAACTACACCCTGATCATTATCATTTCTCCAATTATCCCAATAAATTATCAATTCTAACAGCACTATTTTCACACGGTGTATGAACACCAGCCTACCTAATGGTGCAAGGGATATATCACATCACCGAGAACATCACCCTCACAACTAGGCTTACAGTGTGGCTTCTAAACACTGCCTAAACTTTTCCTTCTATTTCCTTAAAACAAAGATTAAACTAAATGTATGCTACTCTCCAAGTATAATGTGTACTATAAAATAATTAAAACTGTGGTCATATTTAATATACATTGATTGATTAAATAAATTGTATGTATTTCCATAGGCCGACCCAGGGGGATTGGGGGGTTCAAACCCCACCCCACCCCCTTTGATGAAAAATGGCTGTTTTGGGCCGAAGGGGGGGGGGGGGGGGTTCAACCCCCCCCCCCCCCCCCCCCCCGCCCCCTTTACCAACTTTTGAAGGATCTCGGTCTCGGCATCGACAATTTTTGACGGACATCCCCCCTCCCCCCTTGAACAACATCTGGGTACGCCTTTGTGTATTTGTTTTGGTATTCAAGCATAAAATGTATCTACACTCACCTGCTGTTGGCGTTGGCGTTGGCGTTGGCGTTGGGCCTGCCCCTGATCCAGTATCATAGTCTCCGGTGTCTTTAGGACAAACGTACATAATGTAATGCAGAGCATTAAAGGGATAGTACAGTTTTGGTTCCGAGGGCGCTTCAAGAAATATATTTTAGGTGAGGTAATTGAAAACCAAGTGTCGAATTTGAAAGAGCACACAGTTTTAAAGACAGAATAAACTTGAAATGTTGCTTGTAAGTATCGGCTTCCATGGTGATGTAGATAATACGTGTGGTTTGCGGTTGCACCATGTATAAGGAGAGGATTGGTTAGTCCTGAGAAGGACTGTTGGTATTCTTTCTAGGATAGTCCTAAAAAAGGACTGTGGTAGTCCTAGAAAGGAATGTTGGTAGTCCTGGAAAGGACTGTTGGTATTCTTTCTTGAGCGTGTAGTTTTGCTAAGAACTACAGCGCCGGTATAGTTATTGTAAGGAGAGGGAGGGTGGTAGGAGGGTAGTCAGCCGTCGTCAAGCACGCACAACAGCACGAACACGTCATCAAATGGGACAACAGCAAGCTCATCACCACCATCAAGCACTGGAACACACGCCGCATACGAGAAGCCATCGAAATTCACCGCCACAACACCGTGCCTCAAGATTTAGGATTATATATTAGCGACATCTGGAAACCACTCATCAACAAGGACACCGACATACCTCCGACACAGCCTACGCCACCGACGCCACCGCCACCGCCACAGTCACCCACACATCACCCGCCGACACCAGCCGTCACTCACGTCCGCAACCCGCGAGCCGATATACTCCAGCGCCGCTACCGCACCCACGGCCGTACACCTACCCAGCTAGCCACCTGACGTCGGGCCGATGTCGGAAGTTGGTTGCCGGATGTCGGCATATCGCCGTTGGCTCGAGGTTAAAATGTCCGCCAGCCCAACATCGTCACGACGTCATTTTTGTGATATATTGGCATAACGTCATTTTCCGACAATGGGCCAACATCATCTCATGACATGATGTTGGGCCATTGTCGGAAAATGACGTTATGCCAATATATCACAAAAATGACGTCGTGACGATGTTGGGCTGGCGGACATTTTAACCTCGAGACAACGGCGATATGCCGACATCCGGCAACCAACTTCCGACATCGGCCCTGTGTCAGGTGGCTAGCTGGGTAGTACGTCACCCGCGTCTGCAACCCACACCCTTAAGCGCAAGAAAGAATACCAACAGTCCTTTCCAGGACTACCAACAGTCCTTTCTAGGACTCACCAATCCTCTCCTTGTACATGGTGCAACCGCAAACCACACGTATTATAATAAACTTTGTTTGATTAAAATCGGCTCAGAAACAGCTGACATATTCCCTGATATATCTGATTGGATTAAAGGGGTAGTACAGTTTTGGTAACGCTGAGCTTTAGTAACCAAAACCTAGTACACAATAACAGTACAAACTAATAATCATAACTCCACCATGCTCGAAAGGTATAGAAAATTACAAACGACTAAGTAAAAAGCCTGTTAAAAAAAAAAGTGCCATTCAAACACAAGAGGGCGCTTTCTAAAAAAGCATTGGAATCAACCATTTTTCATACAAAATTATGCATGTAATGTTTTGTTGAAATAATGATTAAATAGAGAGATCATCAACAACTATTTTAAAACCTCTTTTTAAAATTTTTGAAAAAGTGTAAGCATTTTTTAAATTTGTAAAAAAAATCATCGAATATATCTGGGCCCCAGATTTATTACGATCGGATATATTTATTGATATTTCAGCCGTTTCTAAACCGAATTTGATCAAATGAAGTCTATTCTGCCATTCAAATTGTATGCTCTTTCTAATTGTACGCTCAGTTTTTCATTATCTCACGAAAAACTATTTCGTGCAGCGCCCTCTATACCAAAACTGAACTACCCCTTTAAAATGTTGAGCCCCAACATTTATTCAATAATGTAAGAAAATATTAATAAATCCTTACACATTTTCAAAAATATACCACGGAAGTGGCTTTACAATTGTTTTTGATGATATTTCTATTAAATAGTGATTTTAACCAAACATCCCATTCACTTTTTGACAAATTAAAAACTGGTTGAAACTTTCAGGGCGCCATTTCGTGTTAAAAGCTGCTTTAAACAAAATGAAAACAGCCCTGTAACTTCACTATTCATTTAAAGGACAAGTCATAAGCCCCTCTCTACAAAGATGCTTTATAATCGGTGGCGTAGCGTGGTCGGACTGATTGTGTGTGTGTGGGGGGGGGGGGGGGGGGGGGGCATGCAAATTATTGGCGGAAACACAAGTCATTTTGTATTTCTTTCTTCTTTTTGTTTGGGGGGGGGGGGAGCACATCCACCCAGCCGCGTAGATACTCTACTGTCTATAATTATTTATTTGTTAAAACATACACTATTTATACAACGGTGATAGCTTCTTTAACATGTTTAGTAGACCTATTTTTAAATATTTTGTTTTGTTATCCATAGGCATAGGCATACGATATGATTAATAGACAATATATATATACAGCTATAAATTATCAGGTTGCCTTGCTTGGGCGTCTGTTTCATGAAATCGTCGTTACATTTCTTCTTACTATGATTATAATTGCCCTCCTGAAGACAAGAATATGTGGGACCCCAAGGAAGAACAGCGGCTTTTCTTGACATTCTGCTGAATTTGGGTCAATCCCCCGTTTCACTATAATATTTTTTTCATTGTATTTGCTTATGTCACTTCGGAAATAAAAACAAACAAACAAACAATATATCATAATTTGGTTCATTTTATTTTGTATTTCAAAAACTATTTCCACTGTTTCCCAAAACAATTACAGATCGGACGATGGGCCACACTTACCTGCTGTCTTTTCTTCCGCCCACAAACCTGCCTCTCTCGCATCTATTAGAAATTATATATACAAAGGGCACTTTATAAGATTTGTTTAAGGGGGGGAGTGATATTTAAGAATTCAATAATTATGTGTGAAAGTTTCATGGAAAAGGAGTGATGTTTACCTAGTGAAAATTGAAAACTGATACGTATATTAAGAATTGTATCACCTACATGTATATACTCAGGCTACCCACCTATCTCTCGCGCGAAGTATCCGAATTCGGATACATTTGACTACAATCGAAAATCGTTCCGCAACGCTTTTCAATTTAGTCATAAATATCTCCATAATTAGAAACACATTTGGAAAATCGAAAACCCTTTTCATTATTCTGATACCATAAGCCAAACAACAGGGTTACAAGAGAAATTTCGAAATGATTTGGGTTAAATTTTACAAAGTTAATGGATCACTTTAAAAATTACGTCATACAGTAGTGGCCAGAGAACTCGGCCGGGGGGAGAACCTGGCCAGAAAAAGGACAGGGCTGACTTTGAAATCAGATTTGCCGAGAATGCACTGAACGTGTGACTCGAAACTTATATCAAACGATTTATCTGCATATTGCTCATAAAATACGTGTTTCTTGCTGTTCTGTATTTCTCCTGGTTATCCAGAAAATCGCTTGAAAGTCAGTCTTTACAATCCGAAATTCGTTATTTTTTTATTTTGTTCACGATAATTTGAGATTTCAATTTTTAGAATCTCGATTCTCGCTTTTGTAGATCTACGCTCGGTATATTTCGATAGAAACTTACATCAATTGGACCGCATTATCGCGGTGTCTCGCTCGATCGAAAATTATCGCTCAACGGCAAAGCGGGTTTCGACACGGCGCGATTTTATGTACGATGGTTCAATTTATCGCAGTGCAGGTGAACTCGGCCACAGCGCACGGCGCGTGTACAAAGTCAATGGCGCACTGTGCTGTATGTGACTGGCCGAGTTCCCTGGCCACTACGGTATATATGACACGATTTAACCCCGAATATAATGTAACCCACTGTTATTTAGACAAGTTATAATAATTCATCTTGCGAGTATACTGACATAGTGTTGTAGTGACCTGAGTACAACCATGATAATCCATTTCTGTAAAATAAAAAGAAAGGTTACAAGAAAAGTGTCGATAGCTCTAAGTGATTTTGGTTGAATTTGACAAAGTTAATGGATCACAATGAATCATTATGAAGATTAAACACAGAATACCTCTCTCATATTAATGTAATATTCGAAACAATACAGAGTGTCCCAGAAAGGTTGCAACACTTACGATCGTTAATTTCTTCGACACCATCGACCAAATGTCATTATTTTTTTTATTTCACTAGATAGAACATTCTTTTTCCAACAAAATGATACCATGAACATGGATTTTGGGTAAGGCGTTTGGATCCTAGGGCCATTTTTCTGAGGCAATGTCGTTTCCTAAATTTGCTACTTTTTCGTCTCCAGCGATCCGCTGAGCACTGAGGCATTCTCTCCTCACGGCCTGCCATACAATTCGCTGGATAAAAGAACCGCATGACTGCTCTCCCTTTGTAAGGAAGACAATGTGATCCATTCTTATGTACAGCTAATTATACGGCAGGCCGTGGGGCGAGAATGTCTCAGTGTTCCGAGGATCGATGGAGACGAAACAGTAGCAAATTTAGGAAACGACATTGCCTCAGAAAAATGGCCCTAGGATCCAAACGCCTTACCCAAAATCCATGTTCATGGTATCATTTTGTTGGAAAAGAATGTTCTATCCAATGAAATAAAAAATAATGACATTTGGTCTATGGTGTCGAAGAAATTAACGATCGGATGTGTTGCAATCTTTCTGGGACACTCTGTATAATCATTATAATTATTAACAGAACTTATATATAATGCTCGGATATCTATATGCCTATTTTTCTATCATCATGTCGTGTGTGGCATTACATAGTTATCATTTGATTAGTGCCATATACTCGGACAAGAATATTGAATTATTACAGTGACTGTTTTAATATTTATTTAGTAGTTTACATATCTTTTCATTTATTTATTTATTTATTCGTGTACTAATTTATCTGCTTATTTTAGTATTCATCTATTACTATTCTATTTACTAACTTTGATTTTAATTCGTAATATTCATCATTTTCATTAACTTATTTACTTGTACGTATGTGTGTATGTATGTATGTATGTATGTATGTATGTATGTATGTATGTATGTATGTATACATCACTAGGAGCCTTTGTGGGAGCAGTTGCCTCAATCGGCAATTAATGGGACACTTCACCGGTTCCCCTCGACTCTACGTCCTGACTGATGGACCCTGTCGAGTACCCAAGTAGAAGTGAAGTAGAAGTATGTATGTATGTATGTATGTATGTATGTATGTATGTATGTATGTATGTATGTTTGTATGTATGTATGTATGTATGTATTTATGTATGTATGTATGTATGTATGTTTGTTTGTATGTATGTATGTATGTATGTATGTATGTATGTATGTGTGTATGTATGTATGTATGTATGTATGTATGTATGTATGTATGTATGTATGTATGTATGTATGTATGTATTTATGTATGTATGTATGTATGTATGTATGTGTGTTTGTATGTATTTAATTTCGTATTTTAATAAATAAGGCTGAATAATGTATTTACATCTCAACAGTTGTTCGATGTGAAAACCTGTAATTGATTTTAAAAAAATATCTGGCACATTTCCACACAAAATTGAAAAACGACAAAAGAAAACATCAGTAACCATTAGCTCCAATGAAATGCATGATCTTACACACTCTAGCCCCTACAACATATAAAGATTAATGGATAAGAAAATTTGTACGGCTGCATTAATTTGATGGTTCCTTTTTTTGTTGCTATATAACGAGGTGTCTTAATCATTGATTATAATTTTATAGTCCAATTATTCTCGTAAGCATTCGGAGAAATATTTTAAAAGAACAGTCGTTTAAGTTTATTCGACTGATTAAGTGTTCCTGAAATTATCCTGATGACATTTTGTAATCACCGCATGTATTATACAATATATTGAGGTCAATCGATACAACTTTTCATACGCAAATCAAATTAAGCAAATAACAAACCTAAATTTTCACCAACATCTTCAATGATCGTTATCTTCCCAACCTCAAGGAGTTCGAAATCCTCTGCCGACGTCCCCCTCGAAATCGAAGGGTTGTTCACTAGTGATTTACTGATGTCGTGCTTGCCTTTAAGTGAAAAGGGAACATTATTTTAATCCATGACAACGATAAATAAAATGTTTAACCTATATAACCAATATAACATTCATGAAATAGTACTATGAGTTAGTCTATTATACCTGTATCATTGTATTTAACCCACACTAAGTACTGGAACCTGGCCTAGCATCTGTTAAGTCTAAGGATATTGCAATTCTGGTAATAAACGGGTTAAGTAAGGAGAATCATTATCATCCCGAATAACTGGTTAAAAAACAGTTATTCTGTTTTTTATATTATCGACTTACTTTGATCGGCAGATGCTGTCACACACTGACCCTCGAATCGAGAGATAACTAACAGGGAAATCCCACACATTTTTAGAAAATCCATCTTCAAACCACCTGATCAAATATTTAATAGTCAGTTCAAGTTTAAAAGATAATACCTCTCTTTCGCACTAGGTACGCACTAGGTGTTGGACTACAAGATACGATAATGATTCATATAATTATTAAAGGACCTAAATAAATACAACGTACTTTGACACTTATGCCATTGATGACTTGAAACATAGGTCTGCCGAAAAAAAATCCATGAAAATAAACACAGTAGTGATTTAAGACTAGTTTTCTGATGCCAAATCTCACTTAGCAGCCAGTTTACGCCCCACCCACATGTAGGGTCCGGAATCAGCAGCGTGATTGACAATTCATTGGCTTACGTCATGACGCGTCATCTACAGAATTTAGTCATTAGTCCGTTCTTTTATAGATGACGTCATATTTTGGCGATTTGAAAGGGGCGTTAACAGCACAGTTAGATATTTACTAATTACGCCCAAATTGATTGATTTCATGAGAAATGACTGCCAAATTCTTCTTCTTCGGGAAAAAAATACATATAGAGAGCCGAATTGTGAAAATTAGGCCATCTAGACGCTGTAGTTCCTTTAAGTAATGTTGCGAGACCGATAATCGTATTAAACCGATCGAGACATTATCTGACTGCCATAATTATAAATGATGTAGACACACAATAATATCAGATTCATTTTGATAAGATTGTTTATTGAGCGCATGGACAGACTTTGTTTCGATTTTGAGGACCCTTCATTCATAGATAGCGTGCTCGCGTTGGGGGGGGGGGGGGGGGGGGGTTCCCACGCGTAGTGCTTCATTGTAATATGGAAGGCGCGGTACGCCCATCACACGCACGCCACATGCTTTGTTAGTTGAGTGAATATATTTTGATTTAGATTTAGATTTATTTAGATTTATTCATTTTGGTAAAAAATGGAAATTAAATCTGCATGTGTACAATATGTCAACATTAAATCATATATATAATCTTACATATATAAAACAATAAGCATACATTGTTACAGTATAAGTATGTGAATATTTCACATGATGTGCAAACTTATAATTCACATATTTATACTGTAACAATGTATGCTTATTGTTTTATATATGTAAGATTATATATTTTACATTAAATACAATAACAATAACCATTAGCTCCAATGAATTGCATGATCTTACACACTCTAGCCCCTACAAGATAAAGATTATTGGATACAAAACAAATTGTACGGCCGCATTAATTTGATGGTTTCTATTTTTGCTATACAACGAGGTGTCGTAATCATTGCTTATAATTGTATAGTCCAATTATTCTCGTGAATGAATTCTCGTGAACCGAGAAAGGTCCTGGATTTCAATTTAATGTGAACAACCGTTTAAGTTTGTTCGACTTTCGTTTCTCAAATTATCCCGATGAAATTTTGTAATCACCACACGCGTTATACAATATATTGATGTCAATTGATACAACCTTTTATCCGGAAATCAATTAAAAAATAACATAATAATAATAACAATAAATTAAATTTGTATAGCGCATTAAAATGCACAATACATTCCCTATGCGCGTCACATAATAACACATTTACACAATACAAACATAAATGAAATTAATATAAAGGCAAACATTTATACATAAACCCCTCAAAAAAAGTTTGGAAACTCAACTTTGATCGATTATATCACTCTTATTGTCAAATTGTATTTTTTACTTTTAGTGTCATTGCAATGCATGATGATTTCCCTTTAAAATGGTACATTATTTGTCATTTATTTCAAATCGGGGAATACGCAGTGCGTTTCAGAATGGAGGACGGTCAGAAGTCAAATGTCGCAAAACGGGCCGAAAGTATTCAGTTGGGAAATTTGACTCTTGTGTCGTATTTTTTAATGTTCAAGTTGTATCGAAGATTGTAGCGTGTTCAAATGATTTAAACTTTTCAAATTTGGTATCATTTTAAAGCCCATGTGTTTATCTATCTTTTCAATACGGTTATGTCCGAAACAATTTTATTAACAGGTTGATTATGGAACATCTGAATATGGGGGAGGGCCGAAAATGAAATGTTGCAAAATGCATTTCATTTTGTGAAATTGAAGGCGTTGCATCGAAAAACGACTATAATTGGAGGAGATGTTTTGGGTTTTTACAATGCATAATCATCAGTAAATTTAGCATCATGTGAAAGCATGTTTATTTTTCCTTAAAATTATGTCTCACCTGTAATAATTATGCTATTGGGGTGTGTGCAGTAAAGCCGGATATGGGGGTCTAGTAATGCTATGAATTTAAGACCGTGGCTTCTTGTTTCAAGATTCCGGTAAGATATTGTTGTATTAATCATAACTCTATCATCATTATGTTTTGCACTATCGGAAAGCTCGTTAATTTATCTTTAATATGATATCTCATTTGCAATGATTATGCTGAATGTGAGTGCGCAGTAGAGGAAACTCACAGACTTGATGTATTGAAAACGCAAACTGGCCAGAACTGGCAAATTAGCGCCCTCTTTGACCGTGTAGGTATGCCTTATTACCACATATCAAACGGTAGAACATCGACCTTGCAACGTGTCATTTTGAGCCCCATACATTTAGAGGTACTACACACACCTCAATCACATAACCACTATGAATGGGGCATTATTTTATTGACAAATTAACACGCTTTAACATGATGTTGAATTTCATAATGATTATGTAAAGTAAAGATAAAGATATCCCCACAAAAAGTCGTTTTTGGATGCAACGCCTTCAATTTCACACAATCAAATGCATTTTGTTTACATTTTGCTGTCGATCCTCCCCAATATTCACCTTAATTGTACCTACCCGGCTTTCATAATCATTCCAAGTGAGGTGTCAATGGAAAGATAATTAAGCAGGCTTTTGTCTGATATCATATTCGACAGTATCACTTCATTGTCAAGATATTCATCGTCGAAAGAATTTGAACTTGAGAAAGACCGTGATATGGGTGTCAGACCTTCCAACTGAAGTTTGTTGGCGCATTTTGTGACATTTCACTTCTGACATTCCCCCATTCTCAAATATACTGCGCATACCTCGTGCTCGTGATGCTTACGAATTGGGTATCATTTTAAAGAGGTATACACACTCTTTCAAGTGATACCACATATAACCATTATGATTTCATAAGAAAATAGATATAATCGATCAAACTTGAGTTTCCGAACTTTTTTTGAGGGGTTTAGATAAATCACACAAAAAGAAATCACATACCTAAATTCTCATCAACATCTTCAATGATCGTTATCTTCCCATCGTCAGGGAGTTCGAAATCCTCTGGCGACGTCCCCCAGGAAATCGACGGGTTGTTCACTAGTGATTTACTGATGTCGTGCTTGCCTTTAGGTGAAAATGGAACAGACAACGAGAAATAAAACGTTTAACCCATAAAAGCTCAAAAGAAGCATTCATAGAATAATACTATGAGTTAGTCTATTATACATGTTTCATGGTATTTATGCACTCACTAAGTACTGGAACCTGGCCTAGCATATGTTAAGTCTAAGGAAATAGCAATTCAAGTAGTTAACGGGTTAAGTTTCAGACGAGCTTCAGCAATATAGCCGTAGAAACAGCCTCAGAATCTTCGGGATGAAGGAAAAGCCGGGAGAACGGACAGATGACATCGTCCTAGGTGTGGCCAAACGCCTGGGAGCTGAGCTGACGTTGGCTGATATCGACAGGTCGCATCGATCGGGGAAGCCCCCGACCCCTCAGGAGTCTCAGAGAGATGCAGACCAGAGACAGAACGCAGCTCACCCCCGACCTATACTAGTCAAACTCACAAGCTATCGCTCGCGACAAGTGCTGATGACCAAAAAGAGGGGCCTGAAAGGTACAGGCTTGAGTATCACCGAAGATCTCACCAAAAAGAAGCTCGACCTTCTCAGAGCCACCTACAGATGTCCGTCTGTCGAGCAAGCCTGGACGACAGATGGCAAGGTCATCGCACTGATCAAGGCAACGAACGGTAAGAGGACAACGAAGCACATCACTAGCGAAAGAGACTTACAAAACTTACCACGACCCTGATGAGAACAAAAAACTCACATGCATCAAACAATAAAATCTATAATAGAAACTGATTCCTTGTATCAATGAGCTTGTAGGTGTGATCAATTCAAATAACCTGGACATTCGAACTTTTAATGCTAGGTTGTTAAGTAATTATTGATTTTATTTGTGTATTTGTGTATGTTGTAATTTTAGTTATGTGTTTGCATGTGTGTATCTCCTTCTTCTATTCTTATAATTACACATTGTTCCAAAGATCTGATACTATACTTTTTAAATTAACATGTAGCAATTTTGAATTTGCATTCTTTCATAATACTACGTACTCATTATTATAATGTCTAATGAATATCAATTAACTCCAGATGAAATAAAACCCAAATTAAATGCATGCCCTAATAATTCATTTTCTTTAATACATTTTAATTGTAGAAGTTTAAATAGAAATTATTTTGAAATTGAAAATTTAGTGTGTTCATTGGATTTTGCTTTTGATATTATTGGCCTTTCAGAAACATGGATAAAAACTGATATGTCACCAAATACTATCTTTAACGATTATAAATATGTTGGTTTAGGCCGAAGTGAAAAGCAAGGTGGTGGAATAGGATTTGGTATAAAAAGTAATATTGAATATGAAATAAGGGATGATTTGAATGTGTTTAATAATATTTGTGAAAGTTGTTTTATTGAAATTCCTAAAGCTGGTAAAAAAATGATTCTAGGCGTTTTTTATAGACCACCAGAGAACTCAGTAATTCAATTTATACATGTTATTAAAGAAATAATGGAAAAAATAAGTGTAGAGCATAAAGATTGTATATTCATGGGCGATTATAATATTGACATTCAGAAAATTGATCAGTTGAATTATGTAAATGAGTTCTTAGACACTATGTCATCATTTTCTTTTCACCCACTCATTACATCTCCAACTAGAATTACACAAACAACGGCTACATTGATTGATAATATGTTTGTGAATAATTCTAATGATTTAATCTCTGGTTCTATTATTTGTGATATTTCTGATCATTTTCCAATATTTTCTTTGTTTGATTATTCATTACCTTGTATTACTAATAGAAAACACTTTAAAAGACAAATTAATGACAGCAATGTAAGTAAGTTCCTGGCCAAATTATTAAATGTTAATTTTTCGTTTATAATTTCAAATAGAAATGATGACCCTAATGAATTGTATGATAATTTTATGAAAGTTATTCTTGAAATATACGATCAATGTTTTCCAGTTAAAGAGGTAAACACTTCTCATAAAAAGAATCAATGGTTTAATGTACACTTAAAACGAATGTATAGAAAGAAAAATAGGTTGTATAAAAAATATCTTAGAAAACCCACTGAGAAAAATAAAAGTAATTATAAAACTTTTAAAAATAAATATGTTAATGATGTTAAAAAAGAAAAAAGGAATTATTATACTCAGAAATGTAATGCAGTTAAAAATAATTTAGGTAAGACTTGGAAAATGATAAATGACCTTTTAGATAATAAAAGAGGAAATCATTTTGATGCTGATAATATTGAATTTTGTGAGAATGGTAATATAATTAATGATAAAAATGACATTGTAAATGGATTCAATGAATATTTTATTAATGTAGGACAAACTTTGAGTAATGTGAATGCACAACCTATGGACAATATGTATATGAAATATTATAAAGAAGAACCCCTCCAGTCTACCCTATTTTTAAAGCCAGTTACTGAAAAGGAAATAATAGAAATTGCATGCTCTTTGAAAAGTGGTAAATCCCCTGGAATTGATTCTATTGATAATTATGTCGTTAAATTAGCTATTCATTTATTGTGTAAACCCCTTTGTCACATTTTTAATTTGTGTTTTCAAAAAGGCATTTTTCCAATTAGTTGTAAAATATCACAAGTTATTCCTGTACATAAAGGCGGAGCAAAAAATGTATACTCTAATTATAGACCAATATCACTATTAACATGTTTTTCTAAGATATTAGAAAAAATGTATTTATACTAGATTGATTAATTTCTTTGACATGCATCATATTTTGTATAATAAACAATTTGGATTTCGTGAAAAACATTCAACAACACATGCTTTGATAGATTCTGTGAATAACATAATAAATGCTTTTGATAAAAATGATATAACTATTGGGGTTTTTATTGATTTGAAAAAAGCTTTTGATTGTATAAACCACAATATTCTTTTAAATAAATTGTCTTTCTATGGAATACGGGGAATTTCTTTAAATTTAATTAGTAGCTACCTAAGTAATCGCAAGCAATGTGTAATGTTCAATTCAACTCAATCTCAATTTAAAAGTGTATTCTGTGGCGTCCCCCAAGGATCAATTTTAGGACCTTTGTTATTTCTTATATATATTAATGACCTTAATTTGTGTTCCGATTTATTGCAATTTGTCCTTTTTGCAGATGATACAAATATATTTTTTAGTCATAGAGATTTAAATTGTTTGAAAACCACAATGAATATTGAATTAAACAAAGTTAATGAATGGTTTTTATATAATAAGTTAGTGTTAAATATTCAGAAAACAAAATTTATGGTATTTGGTAAAAAGACTACTGATAAACAATCTGTCCAGATATATATTAATGATGTTGAAATACAAAGGGTTGAAACTGTTAAGTTTCTTTGCATTTATATAGATGATAATATGAAATGGAAAAGTCAGGTTAATAAGTTGTGTAATCAGGTTTCAAGAAATATTGGTGTTATAAATAGATTGTCTGAATTTATACCACAAACTATATTATTAACTTTATATAATACTCTTATATTGTGTCATTTAAATTATGGAATTTCAATATGGGGATCTGCAAATAATTATTTATTAAATAGAATATTAATATTACAGAAATGTTGTGTACGTATAATATCTAAATCTGGTTTTAGAGCACATACTGCCCCTCTATTTAAGAAATTTAAAATCTTGCCTGTACATGCACTGTATAATTATAATGTCGATATATTTATGTATTTATATTTTAATGATTTATTACCAACAAATTTCCATTAATTCTTTGATAGAAATAGTGACATTCATTCCTACAATACTAGAGGAAAGTTAAATTATCGTGTTATATATGGTCAATCTTCACTCTCACGTACATTAATATCATACAATGGTCCACTGCTGTGGAACAGTTTACCTGAACATATTAAGAATTCAAAATCGCTGAATATATTTAAATTTAAATTTAAAGAGTACATTTTTAATAATCTTTAGCATTTCATGCTTCATTATTATTTCCTATCTTTGTGAAATATGTTAATATTAACGTTATTTTTCTTCCGTATCACTTGACTATTATTTCAGTTTTACATATTCAGGGGTTATGCTTATAAGTCATTTGTGACTTTTTATAATCCCCACATTTACATAATGTTAGTGCAATGTTGTGTTTTCTTTGTTTTCTCTTCTGTTATACTTGTTTGTATGTGTTATGCTATATTGTTTTAATTCAACTATATGTACATATGTTCATGTTTTTTTAATGCAAATGTGGAATAAATTCAATTCAAATTCAAATTCAATTCAAGTTAGGAGAATCATTATCATCCCGAATAATTGGTTAAAAAAACAGTTATTCTGTTTTTTATATTATCGACTTACTTTGATCGGCAGATGCTGTCACACACTGACCCTCGAATCGAGAGATAACTAACAGGCAAATCCCACAAATTTTTAGAAAATCCATCTTCAAACCACCTGATCGGGCATTTAATAGTCAGTCAAGTTGCACAAATTAGATGGTAGAAGTGTAAAAAACACCTCTGTTTCACCAGGTACGCACTAAGTGTTGGACAACAAAATACGGTAATGATTAATATAATTTTTAAGTAATGTTGAGAGACCGATAATCCTATAGACTGACCCGGCTGCCATGAACATAAATGATAGACACACAATGATAATTATTAGATTCATTTTAAAGGTACAGTTGAGTATTGGTACTTCCCCAAATGCCCCATGACACTAAATTGGTTGGGTTTAATTCCATTTGAAAGTTCATTGAATACAACATGTGAAATGAGAATCATTCCCTTTCGAATGCTCTCATAGCTGCAAAATTTGATTTCAAAATATGTATTTTATATAATTATCGTCTAGCCAAACGATATCTTGATTTGTTTGTTAAATACATACAATTTTGTGTGAAAAATGGTTGAAGCCAATGAATTTTTAGAGAGCGCCCTCTTGAGTTGTAACGGATATTTTTTTAATGATAACCGGGTTTTTACTTAGTCGTTTGTAATTTTCTACACCTTTCGAGCATGGTGGACTTATAACTATTAGTTTGTACTGTGATGGTGCAGGTTTTGGTTACTAAAACTCAGTTTGACCAAAACTAAACTATCCCTTTAAAGGAGTAGTTCAGTTTTTGGTATAGAGGGCGCTTCAAGAAAAACTAAATTTGTGAGGCGATGAAGAACTGAGTGTCAAATTTTAAAGAGCATACACGTTTAATGACAGAATAAACTTTATTTGATCAAAATCGGTTCAGAAACAGCTGAACTATCAATAAATATATCCAATCGGAATAAACCTGGGGCCCCAGGTTTACAAAAGTTGATGATCTCTATATTTAATCATTATTTCAACAAAACATCACATGCACTATTTCAACAACAAAAATGGTTTAAACCAATGCGTTTTTAGAGAGCGCCTTTTTGTGCTTTAACAGCTCTTTTTGAATGATAACAGGCTTTTTACTTAGTCGATGGTAATTACCTTTCGAGCATGGTGGAGTTATAACTATTATTTTGTAATGTAATGGTGTAGGTTTTGGATACTAAAATGCAGTTTGACAAAAACTGTACTATCCCTTTTAATAATACAAACGCTATACCCAAGATAAGATTGTTTATTGAGCGCATGGACAGACTTTGTTTCGATTTTGAGGACCCTAGATACCGTGCTCGCGTTGGGGGGCGGTTCCCACGCATAATGCTTCAATGTAATGTTGAAGGCGCCATACGCCCATCACACGCACGCCACACGCTCTGTTGCTAGTTGGGTGAATAGTTTTTGATTTAGATTTAGATTAAGATTTATTTAGATTTATTCATTTTTGTCAAAAAATGGAAATTAAATCTGCATGTGTACAATATGTCAACATTAAATCATGTATATAATCTTACATTATATAAAACAATAAGCATACATTGTTACAGTATAAGTATTTTGAATATTCACATGATGTACAAACTTATATTCAATAACGTCTTATTAAATTCAATACAATGCAAACAAAAAGAAGCAAAATATACGTATGTATTCAAGATTAACTTTATATAAAACTGTTTATATCTCTCATGCAATCTAATTGCGTCTTAAATTTAGCATATCAGATGAATAACACGGTCATGCAAGTTAAAGGGATAGTTGAGTGTTGGTATAGGGGGGCACTTCACAAAATATTTTTTGGTGAGATAATGACAAACTGACTGTCATATTTGAAAGAACATACAATTTGAATGACAGAATAAACTTTTTTTGAACAAAATCGGTTCAGAAACGGCTGAAATATCAATAAACATATTTTTATTCAAAAATTCTTCACCAGAGGATATTGACTTTTAGACTACTTTGAACAAAATCTGAATAGGTTTTTAAAAAGTTGTTGATGATATCTCTATTGAATCATTATTTTAACAATACATTAAATGCACAATGTTGTATGAAAAATTGCTAAAACCAATTATTTTTGTAGAGAGTTCCCTCCCTCTTGAGTTATAACGGCTCTTTTTTTATGATAACAGGGGTTTTACTAAATCCTTTGTAATTATGTATACCTTTCGAGCATGGTGAAGTTATAACTATTATTTTGTACTGTAATGGTGCAGGTTTTGGTTACTAAAGTTAAGTTTTACCAATACTCAACTATCCCTTTAATCCGAATCCGCTGATTGGTTCTGAAAACACTACGCTGGCCGAGTGCATTTTCGCTTTGACGCCGCAATAACCTTTGTGACAATAACCTATTCATGATACTTTGATTCTATTGACAAAGTTCCAAAGCAAACAACATTTTCAAATCAATTCATAGTACATTGTAACTATTATCTTATAGCAATAAACAAACACTTCACTTTTAATGCGCACCATAGGAAGCCATAAAATGTGTTTATATCCGTAATAAAGTACAAGTGGGTTGATTATACAGCGCGAGTAAAACAAAAACGAAACCGAGCTTTGATAGCTTATAAATCCACAATTCTAAACATATATATGTTGATATTGGTATCATATTAAAGCTTGGGAAATTGCCTTTAAAATGATATATCATACATTTGATCGCTTTACGCTTCACCAAACACGACCTTATTATCCAAAGTCATGCAAAAACTACCCGTATCCAATTTTTCAGATGTCTTGTTCCATCATGAATGGATGCGTCTGTTTACCGTTTTTTTTTCTCAAAAGAACATATTTTCAAGAAAATCCTTTGGTGAATCATAACAAAATATTAATTGGTTGCCAATGTTTTTCATATTTATCATGGTGGAAGGAGATCCCCCACCCTCCTCCCATCATCAACGCAACTGTTTGTAGGCAGGGGGCCCTGAATAGGACATGTAGGATGAAGTTATCTTTGTAAATCAGACAACGGATCATGACTGTAACCATTCACAAAACAAGAACACCGTAAACTGGTAGTTTTTGCATGACTTTGGATAATTAGGTCACGTTCGGTGAAGCGTGAAGTGATCAGAGTGTATGATATATCATTTTAATTTATTTATTTTGGTATACATTTCAAACTGATCAGCAGCAGTGCTGAAAGGATCAGTGTACATTGAACATCAAAACATACATAGTATAAATAATACAATATAGCAATTGTTACATTCGAATTTAGATGAATTGGAACATTATTGTTAAGTAAAAAATTTACAAAAGTAAATTACTATAAGATAAACAAAGCCACACTACACAAAGAAGAAATATTAAATCATTGTGCATAATTGCTAATCAACCACATTTACAACAATGAATTGTATATATACAGTAATTCATACCTACATGTATATAAATGTTGCTTGTAAGTATCGGTTTCCATGGTGATGTATATAATACGTGTGGTTTACGGGTACACCATGTGTACCCGTAAACCACACGTATTACATGTATACTCCGCAAAAAAAGAAACTGGACACTTATAGAAGCTTGAATATTTGAAATAAAATTTAATAATTTCATACATATAATATATCAAATTAAAGATAAAATATTGCTCTACAAGTCAGTTGAGAAATAAATATGAGTTCACTCATGCATGACTTAACACGGTCACTGAACCATGAAAAGGTCCGTTTTCAAAAATAGCAAAAATGTAGCCATTCGAATGTGATGAGCATGGTGAGAAGAAATCAAATAATCATGTTTTTCTCTTTTTCATCAACATTTTATTCAGTTTCACTCTGAAAATCAATAGAATGGTCTTATGAAATGAGAATATAAGTGGCTGCAACAATTTATTTGAAAGTTGCAGAAATTAATTGATTGACAAGCACGCCAAATTGCAGTACTTCTTGCTGTTATTTCTCATTTTCAACAGTTCAATATTGTGTATGCCCTCCGTCGCTGTGGATCAATGCGACACACCGCCGACGCATGCTCCTTACTAGATGAGAGATCTTGTCTTGGGGGATGTTGTCCCATTCTTCCACGAGATACCGCCGTAGTTCTCGCACAGTGTCCCATGGTCGCATCCGAACTTTCACTGCCTTTCCCAGTTGATCCCATAGTTGCTCTATGGGATTCATGTCCGGTGAACATGAGGGCCATGGGTCCATTCGGTGGATGTTGTTGCCTTCGAGGAATCTGCCGACAATGTTGGCTCGATGTGGTCGCGCATTGTCATCCATCAGTATGAATTGGTTCCCATGGTGCCGTGCAAAGGGAAGGACCACTGGTTGCAAGACTTCATCGATGTAGCGCTGGCTGTTCAGGTTTCCGTCTATGACGACCAACTGGGTCCTCTGTTGCTCGCTGATCCCTCCCCAGACCATCACGCTACCCCCTCGTCCTTGCTGAACCTCCCTCACACAACAGTCCCTGAATCTTTCTCCTCTTCTTCTCCACACCCGAATGCGGCCATCATTATGCTGGACACAAAATCTAGACTCATCTGTGAAGAGAACATGCTGCCACTGTTGTCTTGTCCACCTTTCATGGTCCCTTGCCCAGCGTAGCCTTGCCCGTCGGTGTGCAGGTGACAACTTAGGCCTCAGGGCAGGCTTTCGTGACCTGATGCCACCTGCATGGAGCCTGTTTCTGACTGTCTGAGCTGTAACATGATTGGCACCTTGATCTCGTGTTGCATGAATCTGTGTCTCGATCCTTTGTGCAGTGACGAATCTTCTGGTTAGGGCTATAGTTCTTATTCGACGATCTTCCACAGCTGCTGTCACCCTCGGTCTCCCTGTTCTCGGCCGGTCACGTACACGTCCCGTCTCCAGGTAACGGTGTCTCAAACTGGAGATAGTGGACGGTGATACATGAAACAAGCGAGCAACATGTCTAAAGGACAGTCCTGTCTGAAGATGCCCTATGGCCCGTGCTCTGTCTAAATTCGAAAGGACTGGCATCTTAAAATATTGAGAATATGTATTCAATCAATTACCAACGGGTACTTATCTCGATTACCCATCACCTCTCTTTTTGAAATGGAATACATGTGTTGATGTTGATCTTGCTTTACATCATTGAATGGTTAGTGCTCCATTGTCTGTGTATATAAGTGATATAAAGTATATACCGTAGAACACCATCGTCAAGCACCCCCAAGCACCTATACGCATCTTGCTTTAAAAGACGTTTCCATGAGATTCACCTCCATTATTATCCTCATGAATATTCCTCACCATTATTTGCATTCTTGATTAAAGTTTCCCATTTGGACAGAGAGCGGGCGCTCTTTAAAAGCAAGATGCATAAAGGTGCTTGGGGGTGCTTGACGATGGTGTTCTACGGTATATGTTTAGAATTGTGGATTTATAAGCTATCAAATTCCGGTTTCGTTTTTTGTTTTTGTACTCACACTGTATACAGTCATACCGCAAAATAATGTGGAATCAATGAAAGCGCGCCAACCATTACCTACAATGCAGGGGCGTCGATCCGTTTTTGCGATTGGGGGGGCGAAATTTGAAAAAATTCCAGAGTGACCACTGAGAGAGCCAATAGCCCCACATTGGCATGCCCGGAAGTTTTACTATGCGCTCATTGAAAGTATCTTGATGGCTCAAAGACCTGACTTTGGGGGGGCACCCACATTTGGGGACAATAATGGGGGTCCAGGGGGCGGAGCCCCCGGAAGCTTTTAGATTTCAGACATTTGCAACTCCTATCATGGGTGTTAAAATTGTATAAAATACTGAACCTACTCGTAACGTATATTTAAAGGGCATAGCGAGGAAAAGATTGAGCCTTGCATGAGATGGATCCACGTGAGCCTATATACTATAGAGCCATCGATATAGTCTAGGGCATTGGGCTCCCATGAAACTAAGCAAGGGCGTCAACAACTTCTCAAAAGTGGAGGGGACACATTGCGAGGAAGCGAAGCGACCGAGCGGGGGCGGATGTGGGAGGGGGTGTCCCCCTCCCACAGTAGGGAGCTTTTGTATTTTTGGGCGTGAAATTGTGCAATTTGGGAGGGGGACAATCTCCTCCACTTTCAAATGTGGGGGGACATGATTTTCCAATTTGATTTGCGTTCAGCGCATATGGACCGAATTGACTGAAAGATATATTTCAGATTATTTAATTTTCTGTGACGGTGTGCAATCTATAGATGAGGGTTTAATAAACTTCGTTTGAGGTGTGCGTTTGAGAAATTACACTGCCCAACACATTTCGAAAGGCGAGTTCCCGCAACCAAAATGAAACTTGTAATAATGAGGAACTGTATGCGCGCGAAGCGCGCGGCAAAAAAAAAGATTTACAGTCCTTTTCAAACGAAAGAACGGCTATTTTGAAGATTAATTATTGATAAATGTGTCTTTTCCCTCTTTGGCATCATATCACTCGATTTTTTTCTTCCTCATTTTCGGAATTATTGGGGGGGCGAAATGATATGTTCGCCCCCCCAATATTTTCATTGGGGGGGGCGACCGCCCCCCCTGCCCCCCCAGGATCGACGCCCCTGCTACAATGTTCCAATGTTCAAGGCGGCCTTCAAATGTGATATTCAGAAATTTCTGTTTTTCATTGTTCTTTCTCAAACCACAACCAATGGAGATCGAACGAAAATGTGTTACTGAATGTCATTGTTAAATCATTTAGCTATTGCGGATCTAGAATTTAGACTCTGGTATACAATTTGGGAGAATAAACTGGCTTGCAGAAAGGCTTAGGCCCCCCCCCCCCCCCACCCCCCCCCCCCCCCAAATAAAAAAAAAAAAAAAAAAAAAAAAAGAATTGTTGGATTAGAGTAACGGGCAACCAAAAATTAGGGTAGGTAGGTAGGTTGTTTTTTTTTTTTTTTTTTTGCAGGATTCGCACAAATACACAAAAACACACATATAACACACACATAACACATATCGCAATTTGAAAGAAAAAAACACCTTTAGGGTCGGCGGTATTTTTAGGGTCGGGCGGGTTACGCCAATCCAACAATTTATTTTTCATGGCCTTACAAGCGATTTTAAGTCGGTGATATCACGTACCGGCGAATGTTTGATTCTGCGCGCTAACGAGATTTCGAGAAAAACGCGTTTAAAGTTTCCCAACTTCTTCTATCATAAAATAAACAGTTTTAAACAATCAAATTGCAATCAAAGTTCGAAGGTGACGAGAGAGGAATATTCTCTTCAATATGACCCTGAAAATATAGGCTCTCGATTCTGTGTAATATCACTGCATAGATCGTTCGTCGCACTCGCCTTGAGCAGTTTGAATCCAGGACTCCACGTACCGACGAACGATCTATGCAGTGATATTACACATAATCGAGAGCCTAAGGTAGGTTATTTTCAGGGTCATATTGAAGAGAATATTCCTCTCTCGAACTTTTAGTGCAATTTGATTGTTTAAAACTTTTTATTTTATGATAGAAGAAGTTGGGAAACTTTAAACGCGTTTTTCTCGAAATCTCGTTAGCGCGCAGAATCAAACATTCGCCGGTACGTGATATCACAATGTGAATAAATGCGCAAATCTGATTGGTTCAGATGTGCATATTTTCTGACTTGCAATTAATTGCAACTTTACAATCGATTGCAATTCTTTCTGCAAAGGGGTTCACCTTTCATAATAAAGAAGTTGATTGGAAAAAAATCGATATTTTCACTAAATATTTTAACAATAACACATTAATCATTAATAAAATAAGACAACAGTATTATAATATCGGGTAAGAGTATATCGGGGCTCCATTACTTTTTTCTTCCCGCTGTTACTATACAGGGTGGCCCCAAAAAAACTATGCCCATTCTCTCGGCACACAGCTGAATGCACACTAACAATGGCGCGCGTATTGCTCGTTGTTCGATGCTATGACGGGCAGTAAGTGCGATTTATCAAACACTGACTTGGTAAAAATTGACAAAAATGGGAACCTGACATGGTGTCACTCACAGCGCCCTGACACAAAAACTACACAACCAAAATGACTGTTCTTGGTATCGTGTTTCATTGGAAAAGACACCCTATCCGGTCATTTTGGGAAGTGCCCCGTTCCGTTTTTGGGGGAGCCACCCTGTATAGGATGTAGAGTAAAACAAAAATAATAATCAATTAATTCGGATATCCGAATTATTCGAATATCTTTCTGGACGAATATTCGAATGGCAACAAATGTATTCGTCCCAGACCTTAAAAAAACTACTATACATGAAATATACAATAATGATTGAAATTAGAGAAAAGGGGGACTTTAATAATAATAATCCTTTCTTATAAAGCGCAATCTTACAATTAAGTCTCAATGCGCTTAAATATATACACGAACAAGAGAGAGAAATAGAAGAGTATTTGAGCAAAAAATAAATAATTAAACCTTACAATTCATTAGCAAACACAAAGGCTTTCAAACTAGCTCGAAATTGATGCTCTGTATCAGATTGTCTTATACTGAAAGAAAGTTTGTTTTAGAGCATAGGGGCAGCAAACTGGAAAGACCGCTGACCATATGTCTTGGTTTTAACAGAATACTGAACAGGAAAGGAGAAACGCAGTATGTCGAAAGGGAATAGTTCTGGCAAAAAGGAATGGTTGGCTAAGCTCTCTGGAAGACACAAGTTGACTCACATCTACAGTTTAAAGTTCCCATAAAATTGCATGTTTTCATATTCATCTTTAGGATATATATGTTTTGTATATTCCATATAAGGCCACAATGCCCTAATCAGTAAAAGGGTATGTCGAGATAGAGAGAGAGAGAGATAGATAGTTTATTTCAAAAATCATGATTCGCGGCATAGCCGAATTGTACATGATAAAAATACATTTAAAAACATAAAAATGGACAAAGTGCATCTTTTACAAAACAAAGTACATAAATAAGCAAATTCAAAATCATGTCAAAATAATATACATTTGATAAACGCAAATTTTCTAACATTGACAATAGTAGTGGTAGGCAGTAAGAATAAATAAATACTCAATCTATAATCAGGTGGAATAGAGAGAAAATGAGGAATATTAGAAGAATAAAGAGATGAAAAGAGGAGGGGGAAATAAGGGACGACGGTGAAGGGTGAAGAGGAAGAAGAAGAAGAAGAAGAAGAAGAAAAAGAAGGGGGAGAGAAGGAGAAAAAAGGAGAAATGTAGAAGGACAAGAAGTAATAGGGTAATAGTGCATAGATTAGAATAAGAAGTATTTATTGAAAAATCCTAGTCAAGTAGGTCGTTCATAGTAAGTTATATGATTTCAAGAGGATAAGTTATATGATTTCAAGAGGATAAGTTATATGATTTCAAGAGGATAGTTATATGATTTCAAGTCAACCAATTGTCTCGTATTTGAACATAGTGCCGCGTAAAAAGCGGCTAAGCAATGCTATGAAAGTCATCTTTGAGTCAATTTGTGAAATATCCCCCTCTAGTCAATCCATTTTACTGACAGATGTAACTCAAGATGACGGCTGCTACTCTTTCTTGATCTGTGAGTAATTGATCCTGGCCTTTGATCGATTGACAATGCATGATCTTTACAGTATGAGGGCAGCAGACACGAATTAAACGCAAAGCACGTTGCATCGATGACTGCACTATACATACCGATACCTCAGTCTCTATTCCGATGGTTCTTACCCTTACCCCCTTCCTGTACCAATATTAAACTTTGTTTTGCTACCAAGTTCTTTAAAGTGACGACTAAATTAAACTATAGAAAACAAATAACAATATGACAATCTTATATACGTCTTTTTCTTTCAATGTAAATACATTAGTGAGTGATTCGATTTTTGCCACTGAATTTGTTCAGAGGACTCTCGTGGACCTTGATTAGTACTAAGACTTATTTGTATAAGTGGCGCGAGTAAGTATGATTTAAAGTCTATTATTTGTATTGTATAATATACGTTGTAATTATATGATCAAAATTCCCTTTAATATATGGACAATAAATTAATTCAATTTCTTCACTGGTGTCCCCTCCCCAAACTTCGTCGTTATGAGGGGCAATTCAAAGGTGTAACACATGGTCGTTCTCGAGGTAAAAATGACCCCCTATTTGCTGCGTTTCGAGTACCATATATATAATTTTCAGCAAATTATACCCCCTTGGAACATATCGTTGACTTAAAAAAGTGCTCCTCACTTCGCCCCTCCTGTTATAATTGTTCTCATTTCAATTTATTTAGACATTTATAGCATATATAATGATAATACAACACGTTAGAATTCCACCTTAGTTGCTAAAATATTAATATCAAGTAGGTATTTTTTTACCAACTAAAGTGGAATTTTAACGGGCTGTTTGAATTACCACAACAGACCCAAGTTTAAAACCAGAGGGGCCCCGTAGACACCTGAAAGTGTCAACCATTCCTTATTAAAAAAAAATCGTCAATGTGATATTTGGTTCAAAATAATTATTCAATAGAGAGATAATCAAGAACAATGTAAAAGCTATTTTGGTATGACAGTGTGTATAGGCCTAATAATAAAAAATCTTTCTTAAATTTACTATAGAATGAATGTGGTGCCCAACATTAATTTAATTCACTCGGACTCTATACATTTATTGATATTTCAGCTGATTCTGAACCGATTTTGATCGAACCAAGCCATAGTCTGTCTTTAAAAAAATCGTGTGCCCTTTCAAATATTATACTTAGTTTTTCATTTTCTCACAGATTAATTTTTTTTTTAAGGGCACTCTCCAATCGTAGGGCTAGCGAGCTAAAGCGAGCGGGAACCAGCGAGAGCGAGCTAAATCGAATGGCGCACGAGCTAGACTCGCAGCATAGCGAGTGGCACACGAGCGAGACTCGCAGCAAAGCGAGTGGCCATCGCAGTGATTCGTGTTGCTAGGAGCGGTGTGCGAGCAACAGCGCAGCAATACGCGCAATCATGCGAACGACAACGAGCTATAGCGAGGTAAATCGTATGGGAAACGCAGCTATACGCAGTGACACGCGCTCTAAAAAAAATGAGGTGCGAATGATTGCGTATACCTGCGCTAGGTCACTCGCTGTCGCTCGCTGTTGCTCGCATTCACTGGTTGTCACTCGCTCCCGCTCGTATGCAATTTGACCTTGCGTTTGCTTGCGAGAGTTTAGAAAATTTTAAAACTAGCGAGCGACATACGCAGGCCCCTGCGCTAGTCTGCGCATTGAGTACGTAGTGAGCTCGCATCATTGCGCTTTATTGGGTGTGTCTGCGTATGTCTGCGTTCGAGCAATATGCAGCAATACGCAAGCCCAATACGCAAAGGTGTGACCGAGGCATGAAATCCTGCGACCTGAATGCACCGTCGCACGCATAGATCTGCAATTCTAAACTATTCAGCAATCGGTACAGTCCTTGATCTTGGAAGAGTCGCAAGTAATCTCCCCTGGTTAAGTGCATGTGAGACTATTATAATACATTGTATATAGGCCCAACAGTCATGAAAATTCATCGAAAACCGGTAAGGTGGCTATAGCTACAGCCTACAGGCAAGTCGAATGTCGAATGTCTAGTGTCAGATACGGTATACGCTACGTGATTGTATAAGATCGATACGCACTCTATAATATGTACATGTAGTTTTGTGCTGATGTCATTTGTTTTACTTGCTGCATCTTTAAACACAATATTATTGTGATGTTCTGTATTTAACAATCGCATCACTCCTACGACATTGCATGTGTCTTACAATACAATTGATGGTAAATTGATAAATATTTCTGTATTTAACAATACTATATGGTTCAGATTTCTTTTCATACGGCTTGATAATCCCTTTTTATACTATTTCAACAGTATTAATCAATTAGTTTGGCCAATAAAGATGTATTTGGTAAATACCCAATGCTGACATTTGGCTTTGATGTCCGGTGTGGTAGCGGAAAAAGTTCGGCCGCGGAATAAGACTTGGCGGACAAGATCCGCGTGCGGATTTTGTCCGACTAGCCGATATATTATATTTGGTTGCTAACTTCAATTTTTATAAATATGGTTCTGAACAAAACTAACCCTAAATAAGGTGGTTATATGTTATATTTGGTCGCTATGGTTAAATTTGGTGGCTATAGTTAGATTAAGTGGCTAAAACTACGAAAATTGAAGTTAGCAGCAATCTTTCTAAATTGCACTGCCCAGTCTTATTCCGCGCCCGGACTTTTTCCGCGACCTCACCGGCAGTATAATGGTTGTCCTGTCCAACAGTACAGCGAAACGTGGGGAGGGGGGGGGGGGGGGGGGGAGGGGAGCGGGAAGAGGGGGCGGCGAAATATTGGGGGCAGACTCTATGTATTACTTTATGTAGTGAAAGATTTTCCCCCTTATGGTTTTATTCTTTTTATCAAATTATTGGGGGCACGTGCCTCCCCTCTCACACGTCCCCAATCACGCGCAGTAGCTTTGGGGGGGGGGGGGGGGGGGCAGGCGAAATATTGGGGCACACTATATGTATTACTTTATTTATCCCCCTTATGTTTTTATTGTTTTTATCAAATTATTGGGGGCACGTGCCTCCCCTTTCCCATTGTCCCACTATCAGGCGCTGCGCCACTGTCGTCCAATGAATTGCATTGACATTATTTTTGTGCCATAATTGTGTCGATGCAATTATAACCCGAAGATGCACGGTCGAATTGCTCCAAATTGCTCTCCTGTTAATTAGCCTGTTTAAACATAAACTGCTGAGGCCTGCTGACAGCGACGTAAACGGACAGAATGATGTTTGCTCGTTAATTTAGAGAGTTCGAGTGGAGCTTTAGGCTTGATACCCATGCCTTTGCATATATTGTGAGTAGTGGCGTGGTTAGTAGGGGTTCGGGCACTGGCATTATTGTGAGGAGACACAAGGTTATAACCTGAACATCAACAACTTCACCAGTATTATACGTCCGAAAATAATGAGGTTTTTTCACATGAATTGGTCGATTAAATTTGTCAATTTGTTGTTCTCGCGAACATGATTTTGTTATTGGGTGGACAGCACATGAGGGTGACAGAAAAACACACACACACATATCCACACACACGCACGCCTTCACAAACACGAACATACATACATACACATCCACATTGCGTGGCGGATTTCAGTTCATATTCGCGGTGTTTGTTTATACAACTGTCATGCCACGGCCATCACCACCTGAGTGGCGGATTTGCGAGGCGCCACCGTCTACTATACTAGTACGTACTCGCCCATAGACTGATGATAATTATAGAGTTAGATCGTGTACTCGCCTCATTTCTCGCTTGGTCGCTCATCTCGCCTCCCACCCATCTCATTGCCATCAACGCACTCGTTTCCATCAGACCAGTTTGTCAGCGGTATCTCAACGCGATCGACGTGTATGTATCTCCGCTCCGTTCGTATGCATTATATGTACGTCTTTCACGCGGATTTGTGAGACGACGATTTTTACTCCTCGATAATATTACTCTCGCTCGCTCGCTCGCTGGTTGTAATCATCCGTTAGGAGATCAGGCAGAGCTTACAAACGCATCAGATACTAGGTGAGATTTACCAACATGTTTTTTGGTTTATTTGTGTTTGGGCGAAAATATGAATTTGAAATGCGTTTGAATGTATTTTTGTATCACTTTCACTACCTTCGCCAAAGATAAATTTACACAAAAGAAACCTTCGCAAAGGTTAAATTTACAACAACAACATCAAAACATTCGCAAATGTTAAATTCACATAAAATGTGCTTTTTGAGGGGCGAACTATGTATTTTAAGGATTTTGACAGAATGACAAAATGAAATGTATGTTAATGTACTACACTTTATACACATCCGCTTGGGTTTCATCAAGCTGTTTTTATTTAAGGTTTTAAGGTTTTGTTTAAGGTTTTGTTTGTCGGGATATTGTATACTTGATTATATGGGAAATCTTCATTCTAATTAGTTTTAACTTGCATGTTTATTTCCACTGATTTGTTTATGTTGCTTGACTGTTTAATAAGAGTTCTTTTATGATTGTTTTGTGTAAAATTCCGATTTTTTAAACATTATTATTGTGGTGTGTTGTATAATAACCTGTTCCCTTTCGAAACATTGTGTTAAGTAGACATTGCAAAATGTGGTATTGATGGAAGACTAAGGTGAATGTCTGATGAATATAAATTGCATTAGTTTATGCTAATGTTGTGGAGCGATTGCACATAATTGTTCTGAGTGGCGTTTGGTACTAATGGTAATATACTATACTATGATGACATTATGATGTTGATTTCCAAATCCATTTGAATCATGAAAATAGTATTTAGTGCACTACTTGCGAGTCATCTCACATTTCTTAATGAAATATGTAATTCTCAAATTTCAAACGAAAGTTTACACTAAATTATGATTAAATACCTTGGCACAGAAAGGTTTAGATAATGCATACTGGAATAATGCCCGGCGCAGACAGAGCCGACTCGACTGGTTGTCATTCCGATCGGCTCAGTTTTCAGTGCCTCGCGACACACATTTTGCCAGTCGAGAGACAGTCGGATGCCAGTTGGGGCCGATTCAACTCGATAAATCTGCTCCGACCGACCGGGCCCAACTATAGCCTGATTAAAACCAGTCGGATCGGGTCGAGTCGGCTCTGTCTGCGCCGGGCTTAACAGAGGGTGTGGGGGAGAAACGCTGATGCTTTGTTCGGCTTGACTACACACACATTATGAACAAAGAAACTCGCATTGGTTTATGGAATGCTCGTTCCATGGCCAACAAGACCGCCTGTATCAGCGATCTGGTTATTGACAGCGACCTTGACGTTCTTGTTATCACCGAGTCCTGGCTCACTGGTGACCGCCGAGATGATCATGTCATAGCTGATATGAAGTCTACTCTTCCAAACTACTGCATTATACAGCAACCGAGAACAAGCTCTAAAGGAGGAGGCTTATTCGTGCTCCATCGCTCCTCAGTCAGTATATCACTGAATGAGACACACCGGTTTACATCTTTTGAGCTCATGGATATCACATTCCACCTATCGCCTGCCTCCGTTTTAAGGATTTTTGCAATCTATAGACCACCACCATCGTCTCGGAATAAATTAACCAACAGTTCATTCTTATCAGAATTCCTCACTCTGCTGGAGTCTGCTGCCATTGCTGATGACTGTCCCATCCTTGTCGGAGACTTTAACATACATGTTGACGACTTAAGTGACAACCATGCCAAGAGTTTCCTGAATTCCGTTGACTCTCTTGGCTTTCAACAACATGTCACTGAACCAACTCACCGAGCGGGCCACACTCTTGATCTGGTACTCAGTAGGAAGATTGATAACATCATCACTGCAGTTAGTATCCAATCTGGAATGCCCTCTGATCATTCTGCAATTATTACTGCAGTCAAACTGGCCAAGCCTCAGAACCCAAAGAAGAAAGTATCCTACCGTAAACTTAGGAGTATTGATGTTTGCCTATTCAAACAAGACATCCTTGAGTCTTTAACTCCACCCACACATGTAACCAATCTTTCTGATGCTACTGCTCTCTATAATGACAGCCTGACTCAACTTCTTGATACACATGCTCCAGTCCAGACTAAGACTGTTACTATTAGACCAAACGCACCATGGTACGACGAGGAGCTGAAGGAAGCAAAACGACACAGGCGTCGAGCCGAGCGTCGGATGCTCAAATCTGGTCTCTGCATCGACAAGGATCTGTTTCGAACTGAATGCAAGTCATATTATAACAAACTCTTCAATGCAAAATCCAAATACTTCCAAGACGAAATTGCGGAAGCAGATGCTAAGAAGCTTTTTCAGATTGTTAAGCCGCTGTCTTCTCCAAACCAAGCTGCTACCTTCCCCAATCATACATCTGACGAGGAATTGGCAAATGACTTTGGCAACTTCTTCATCGACAAGATAAGTGGAATTGTTTCCTCATTCTCAGCTTCCACTGTCACTGGTCTGCCGATACCTACACAACATGCAGGCTCTAAGGACTTCAGTCTCTCAGACTTCAATCCTGTTCCTGAAACTCAAATTAAACACCTGATCAAGTCACTTCCGAGTAAATCCTGCGGCTTAGACCCCGTTCCAACTTGGCTCGTGAAGTCTTGTATTGATGAACTGATTCCTTCAATAACTCACATCATCAATCTCTCCCTATCATCAGGAATTGTTCCTGAGTCCTTCAAAACTGCCCATATTACACCACTCTTGAAGAAGCCCTGTCTTGACAAAAATGATCTTCAAAGCTACAGACCAATCGCCAACCTACCATTCCTTGGGAAGGTCTTGGAAAAAATCGTGGCAGCTCAGCTAAGAACATACCTGGACCAGAATCGGCTGTTCCCCAGCTCTCAGTCCGCGTATCGCCACTTTCATTCAACTGAGACAGCCCTGGTGAAGGTTCTCAACGATCTCCTCCTCGCAATTGACAAAGGACTGGAAGCTGTCTTAATATTATTGGACTACTCTGCAGCGTTTGACACGTTAGATCATGCTGCACTTTGTCAACGTCTGGAGGCTGATTACGGTATCAGAGGAACAGTGTTACAGTGGATCATATCCTATTTGAATGGTCGTAGTCAGAAGGTAACTGTAAATGGTGCATTATCAAAACCATTTCCCATCGCTCACGGCGTGCCGCAAGGCTCTGTAGTAGGGCCACTTATGTTCATCCTGTATACTGGCCCACTTGGAAATATCATCAACACTCACAATGGAATCCAACATGCTGTCTATGCTGATGACACACAAATCTATCTCATCCTGAAGCCCAATGAGCAATCTGACGCCATGCATCGACTCGAGCTCTGCATTGAGGATGTAAAAAAGTGGTCTGTCAACAACAAACTTCAACTGAATGAACTGAAAACTGAAATGCTCCACATCACCTCAAAATTCCGGAACCCCACCCAGCTCCCCAATCTTCAATTACAAACAGGAAGCGTCAAATGCTCCGAAAGTTCACGAGACCTCGGAATTTTATTAGACAGCAATCTCACGCTCCAACAACACATCCGTAATACTTGTAAATCTGCTTCATGGGGAATATGTAAAATTGGGAAGATACGGAGATACCTTGACAGAACCTCAACTGAACGCTTAGTACATGCATTTGTCTCATCCCACCTCGATTACTGTAATAGCTTACTTGCCGGTCTACCAAACTCTCACATTGCACCTCTTCAACGTATTCAGAACACTGCTGCAAGGCTAGTCACCCGTACCAAAAGGACCGAACACATCACCCCTATTCTACAATCTCTTCACTGGCTCCCGATCCAACAACGTATTTCCTTCAAAATCCTTTTGCTTGTCTTTAAAATCATTCACAAACTTGCCCCAGCTTACCTTCAAGAACTTGTTTCCCTCCGTTCCACATCGACATCCTCATCAACGAGACGTTTACGTTCTGCCTCAACTTCCCATCTACAGCTATGCCCAAGTACCCGCACCATGACAAGATACGGCGATCGTGCCTTCTCCTCTATAGCACCCACACTCTGGAACAATTTACCCATAGATATAAGAAGTGCCCCCACCATGGACTCTTTCAAATCTTTGTTAAAAACGCACTTGTATACACAATCTTAATTTAGTTAATATGTATTTTTGTTTATTGGTCAATATTCTCTCTTTAATTTCTCAGCGCTTAGAAACATTGTATTAAGCGCTATATAAATGTTGTATATTATTTATTATTATTTATTATAATACCATTGTAAAGCGCTTAGAGATGATTATCAATCATATTAGGCGCTATATAAATCGAGTATATTATTATTATTATTATTATTCATTATTTATTATTACCCATCCCATATCCCCTTGCTCCTACAACTGTAGGCCTTAGCTGCTCCTAAAACTGTTCGTTTTCTAAGGCTTTGGCCTGTACGTTTCTCCACTTTCTCTTGTTTTAAATGGAAATTTTCCTCCCTCATATTTAGGATGTATCGTCTGTATACGTCTCTCCTCCCCAGATGCAATCTGTATACATCTCATTCTCGTTTGAAATGTCCTTTATATCTTCCCTTTTTTATACTAATACCATAATTACCATGATTAGACTTGGCTGATGTGACATGTTTGTGGATAATCGTGTTTCTATTGCCTGCTTATAATTTCCCTTGGGTGTAATTTAGACATAATGTTCGTTCTGTCGATGTCATCAAGTATCATTTTGTAAAAAGGGTGATTCCTCCCTCAAGCGTAAGATGCCCTCTCTTGCATCCCCTGATACAGTCCTCCCATCTCGTTCTTTGCTTTAAACCTCTTTTCCTTGCTATAAGGGTTTGCCATCCACGAATCTCCCTCCTCTCATCCTCCGATGCAGTCCTTTCTCATAGATCTTGCATTAAATCTCTTTTCCCTCATCCCCTCTTTCCTTACTATAACTTGGTTCGGCATCCTTGAATCTATATCCCCTCATAAGTCCTTTCTCATCGTCCTTGCTTTAAATCTCTTTACCCTCACCCCCGTTTCCTTGCTAGAGTTTTGCATCCTTGAATCTCCATCCCCTGATGCAGTCCTTCCAACTCGTTCTTGCTTTAAATCTCTTTTCTCTTGTTATCCTCTTTGTCTTGCTAAGGCAAAGGGTTGGAATCCTTCATTGAATCTCCATCCTCTGATGCAGTCATTTCTCATCGTTCTCGCTTTAAACCTCTTTTCTCTCTTCCCTTTTTCCTTGCTATATAAGGGTTTGCCATCCTTGAATCTCCATCCCTCGGATACTGCCCTTCCAACTCGTTCTTGCTTCAAACCTCTTTTCTCTCTTCCCTTTTTCCTTGCTATATAAGGGTTTGCCATCCTTGAATCTCCATCCCCCGGATACAGCCCTTTCTCATCGTTCTTGCATTAAACCTCTTTTTCCTCTGATCCCCTTTTCCTTGCTAAGGGTTTGGTATCCTTGAATCTCCATCCTCTGATATGCAGTCCTTTCTCATCGTTCTTGCAATTAAACCTCTTTACCCACTTCCCTGTTTCCTTGTTAGAGTTTTGCATCCTTGAACCCTCCTCTTCATGCTTATATATTGACTGGATATTTTACTCCCAGAATTGAGGATGTTGCACATCTCCCCCGATGCAAATTCTCCATCTCACTCTTGATTTTAACCCTCTTTCTCTCTTCTTATCATACCTTGTTCACGGTGGTATAATTGATCCTCCTCTAATAAGAGGAGATTTTGAATTAATGTTTATATTTTGCCTCGGTATTTTCCTCCCAGAAATACATGACGATGTGGCACTTCCATCTCGTTCTTATTTTAAGATATCTTCACCCCCATCCTATTTTCATAGCTCAGCGGCGGCATGCTTGAATCTTCTCCTAAAGTTTACACATTGCTTGTATATGTTCCTCTACGAAATGCAGAATCTTCACGAATCCCCTAATGCTTTCCCTCCATCACTTAACAAAACAAAACAAAACGTTCTTTCTCTTTCCCTCATTATTCTTGCTCACGAACGGTATATCCTTGATTATCTTATTCAAGTCTCTAGCATCAGGATGTTGTCTTCCCTCGGGGGCATTGTTGTCAGACCTATTTGTTTTAATGTCATTCATTATTGATTCTCCTCCTCGTGTTTCTACGTATTTTGTCTGGATATTTTTCCTCCCATAAATTCTGGATGTTTCCATCTCCCCTGATGCATTCCCCCAAACATGCCCAACTCGATATTGCTTTAAACTTTCTTTCTCTCTCCTCCTATGTCCTTGTTCAGAGGTGGTATCCTTGATTCTTCTTATCTATACATGGTCTAGTTTCGATTACCTAGATATATATATTTTCCTCCCAGAAGTACAGGATTTTCACAGCTCCCCTGATATATTCCCTCCATCTCGATCTTGCGTTAAACTCTCTTATTCTTTTACAAATCTTGTATACGAATTCAATTTTTTCTATTTTGCTCATGTTCGAATCGGGAGTCCTTGATTCTATCATATTCATGTTTCTATTGCCTGCATATTTGTCTTCCTTCCCTCGGGTGCAATGTTGTCATAATTTCTTTATATACAATGTCATTCTGTGTTTCTTGTCAGGGTATTTCCTGCCTCGAGCTTAACATGGCATCTCATATATGATACAATCCTTATATCCTTATATAAAAAACTCTTTCTCTCTCTTTTTTTTTTTTTGCTCATGCTTACTCAGGCGTCCTTGTTTATCATCCTCTAGTTTTTGTATTGACTGGATATTTCTCTCCCTGAAATTTAAGATGTCCTCCTTTGCATCTCCCCCTGATGCAGTTCCCCCATCTCAGGTGTGCTTTGAACCCTCTTATTCTCTTCCTATTTGTTCAGAGGTTGGTATCTTTGGTTCACTTGTTTGTTTCGGTTCGTGTTTCGATTGTCTGGATATCCCAAAATAAAGGATTTTAACGTATATCCTGATGCAATGCCATCCTCTCATTTTTGCTTGAAACTCTCCTATCCCCGGGGGGGGGGGGGGGGGGGGGGCACTCGAATTATTTTTTGACGGGGGTGTGCCTCACAGAACTCTGAAATGGGGGTCTGAAGAGCTGTCTACAAGCACAAAATATAGGGTCTTTGGAGCTACAAAACCCTGAAACGGGAGTTAAGGGGTCTAAGGGGCAGACTAAAACTACAAAATACATAGACTTGGAGCTACCAAAGACCTACGGAAACCCTCAAAAAGGCTCAAATGGTGGTCCAAGGAGCCAAACTAGAGGAGAATAATGGACTTGGCGCTAGTTAAATACATAGCCAAGTCATTCCGGGGGTCTATGGAGCAGCAATTTTTGAAAATCGGGTATCTTTAGAGCTGCGATCGGGTGTGAAAAAGGGGTTCTTTTAAGCGGCACATACCCGTCTTACATTATACATGAGTGCCCCCCCCCCCTCCCCCGGGTTCCTATCCTCTTCATATTGACCGTGTTCTGAGGTTGGATTCCTTGATTCTAGTATTCATGTTTCGATTGTTTTCGATATTTTCCTCCCAGATTCAAAACGATGTTTGCCTCTCCGCTGATGCGTTGTCTCGATCTCGATCTCATTCTTGCTTTTAAGCACTCTTTCTCTCTTCCCGTTTCCTTTGATCAGAGGTTGGTATCTTTGATTCTCTTATTAATGTTTCGATTTGTCGGATTATTTTCCTTCCATCAGAGGAAAAAGGGTGCTAGCCTCTCCCCTGATGCGTTCCTTCGATCTCATTCTTGCTGTTAAACACTATAATCCTTATCTATATCATTTCCCTATTTACCTCAAGGTTGGTATTGTTAATTCTCTTATTCATGTTTCGATTGCCTGGATATTTTAATCCCAGATGTAAAGGATGTTCTCATCTCCCGTGATGCAGTGCCATCATCCGATTCTTGCTTTAAACTCTCTTATATATCCTCGGTTAGTTGACTTGTTATGACATTTCTTTATAAGTTTTAATCGAACATGTGTTTGACCACCACCCTTTTGTTTGTAGTTGTTGTTTTTTGTGTGTATTATATTATAGGACTTAACTATATTATAGGACTTAGTCCTTTTGCTATTTACCTTGCACAGATTGGCATCCTTGATTCTCACTATTCTCTTATTCATGTTTCGATTGTCTGGATATTTGTCTGGATTGTCTGGAAGTGAAACGATGTTCGCCTCTCCTCTGATGCGTTCCCTTGATCTCATTCTTACTTTTAGATACCCTTTTCCCTCTTCCCAGTTTCCTCGCTTATAAGTGTCATCTTTGATTAGCATCCTCATGTTTCTAACATCTGGTTTTTGTCATCCCTTGATTTCGATGTTGTATAATTTCTTTCTGTCCATGTTATCCAATATCTCTTGTCAGGGTATTTCCTCCACGTCCTCCCTCGAGCTTAAAGGGAACTATTAACATTGTCCAAATCCACCCACAACTAACTCAGAACTCTAGTGGTTTCAAATCAACCCAAAACTAACTCAGAACTCTAGTGGTCCTCGCTTACCTTGTTGTATTTGTATTACCAATAGAAACATGAAACATGTTTAATTTTATTCGAATTTCCCTTTTGTAAAAAAAACAGGGTATATTATAACGATTGAAGCATTCGGATGTTTAATTATCCACTGGATAATAATAACTGTGTACAAAGTAAGTGCAATGAGGCTGCTAATATCACTCTGTATTTTCGCTCATTACTCGGTCATATGAAATCCATTTAACGTGAAATTGTCCACGCAGTACTTCGAGGACATATCCGATCACAGAATTATACATTTTATCAACCTATCATTACTTTTTGCACATGTCAACAAAGTTACTTGATGATAGATCCCTTTAATATTTCCCTTGTACATCCTTAGTTCATGTCTTTGGTTCTCCTCTTCATGTTTCCTTCATCTGGATATTCTCTCCCCTTGGGTGGAGGGTTCTCATATTTGCTGTCATTGCCATCTCTTTCGGCGTCATTCCTCATGCATATTGAACCCATTTATTATAGGGAGAGCCTCGGGAAAGTTCTCTTATTTAAGGCCCGGTCACATATCACCGGATAGCGTAAACGAATGCCCGACGAATAGAAAATGTGCGAAATCAAATTATCCGGTGGTGAAAGTCGTCTCCACTGCTTCATGCACAAAACTTTCCACCGGATAGAACATCGTACATCGCCTGACAAGGAATGGACAAGAAACGCATACGAACGGAGACGAACTCTCCGTCGGACATCCGTTTACGCTATCCGGTGATATGTAACCAGACTTCTTAAAGGAGGTCCTGTACTTGTTCAAAGACCCACAAGACAATATTCTTTATTGAAACACAAATTATTGTAAATGTATTCCTCTCAGGAATCTTCAAAGTTTTTTCGAGATATATAATTTGAACTTTTCCTTTCGAGGGCGGCCCAAAGTATTACAATTTGGGATCTTTTCGTATTGTTCTTTGACTTCTTATTATAATGTACAGTAGTAACATTTGCGGGATTTTCCCTTTATTTTACCCTCTCTCATTAAATGTAGAAACAGTTCTAACACGTTCCATTTTGTTGTACTTCAAAAACGTCAACTATTTTGCTTATAATATGTTTGGCAACAAAGCCATCCCTTTCGGCACAGAGCTCATTTTTTCGCTTATAAAGTATTGTTTTTGCTCACACGTTCATGTCCTTCATCCACTCTCTCTCTCTCTCTCTCTCTCTCTTCTCTCAAAAAGACACGTTTTTTTTTTTATAACAATTATGCTAGAAGCAACAAAGTATTATATACTCCGGCGCCAACAGGGATTGACCTTTATAGAAATCGTTTGCATTTTGTTTGGCCGATGGCTACTTGTTGATTGGGGCAAGAGTGACGAGGACGTTAAGCCGAGATTTTGGCCTAAATTGAGTTCTGTATACCGTCTCGTAGCTTGGAGAATTTTAGACGTTTAGATAACATATTTGTTTCTTATTTGGGAAACATTAACGTCAGATTATTTGGGAAATATATTAAAACAAAAAAAATTAATGAGAGCTACATTTGTTTTGTTTTTATAAGGGGTCCAAGGTTAACGCATGATTATCAACGAAATACAAAAAGTGACTGCATGAGCGCCTCTCCTGTTTGTTTTCAACCGACTCCCGTCTTTTGTTTTCGCCTCATTTTTGTACTCATCTGTCCTTCATCTTAAATCCTCTCCTCTTCGTTTGAACTATATATAACGCCTCTGTTGTCTCTATAAACAGCAGATTTGTCGTTGTTTCATTAGGATGAATTCTATATTCAACCTATACCTCGATGATTAGGAAACACCAGTGTACAATAGTCGTATTTTGGTTGTAAACAGGATGGAAACTGACCTTATTAATAATATTACGTAATAGCACACGTGTGTACATGTAGTATTTTTAGACGAATTTGTATACCATCTCCGATGGAGATGTGACCTATACATCACACACCTCAATTGTTAAGCAAAATTATTATCTAAATATTCCGCTGTACATCATTTGCTAGTTAATTGGATACACGTCGGAAACAGACTTCATACTATTACGTAATAACACACGAATGTTATAGCATTCGCACGTAGGCAATTGTATTACACCGCCATAGGCGTACGGGCATATAATGGCGTGGGGGGGGGGGGGGGGGGGGGGGGCTGTGGTCCCAAAATGATATGTTTTTTTTTTTTTTTAAGTCCGGAAATGACAATATATTGCCCTCCTGAAAATGACATTAGTTTGCTCGAATGTGACATGAGTTTGCCTGAATATGACATTCCGCCCGAATTTGAGGTGCTTTTTGCTCGAATATTGCCGTTTCATACGCCTATGACCATCGCCGACGGTGAGATGACCTTTTACAGATTGTTAGCCTTCTGTTTACTTATCACACCTCAATTATGAAGCAACCCATGCAAGAAGGACAGTGGAGTAGCGTGGCCGGACTGATTGGGGGGGGGGGGGGGGGGGGCGTAAATAATTAAGGACACACTTTATGTATTTCTTTCTTTTTATAAAGGATTCTCCTCTTACGTAGTTAGTTGTCTTGTCAAATGATCAGGGAGGCATGCAAACTGTATGTATTTCTTTATTCTTTTTTTATAAAGGATTATCCCCTTATGTATGTTATTGTTTTGGTCAAATTATTCGGGGCGCGTGCCCCTCCCCCCCCCCCCCCCCCCCATTTCCCCCGTAGCTACGCCACTGAAGCAGGGGCAAATTACGAGGTAATTGGAATGTCTACACGTTCGACACAAGCAGCTTGTTAAATTAGTTCGACGAAGATTTACAACGTGTCTTCGTTGAAACAAGTGCGCGCCCTACTTACGGGCATAATTAAACGTGCATAGACCATAGTGCGTTTTGTTTTTAATTGCATTGGCGAGCAAAGTGACGATCGAGTTTGATAGAAATGAATAGACACTTAAAAGCTACAGCCTTTATAACGGATTGAACAGCTAGGACCAAAATTTAAAAAAAGGTTTTATTGACATTTTAAACAGTCCTGCGATGAAATCGTAAGTTATTTTAACACATTGCGTACGGGAACATGGCGGGCTATGTACAGAGTGTATGAGGATTTCAGAATACCGAAGGTAACAGGTTTAAGTCTAGGCACAAGACATCCAAGACTGGTCCTATATACAAACCAAGTCAAGTCAAGTAGCAAATCATGTGATTGGACCAGGGACCAGTTGGGAGGAAAAGCACGACTTGTCGCAAGACCAATATTATTTTTCTCAGTAAAAAACAATTGATTTTATTTGAAATATATATAGTTTGTTCCTCCTTGTTCTAACAAAACTTAAACATCAGTTCTTCTGCATGTTGACAAGTTGGCCCTGTGTACAGTATAATTGCCATTTCGTTTGAGTTATTTCTCCTACTTTCCTCCTCCGCTCCCTCGTCTTTCTCCCCCTCCTCCCTTTCCTCCTCTATACTCATATGCTTCCTCCTTCATCTCCATATCATTATACTCCTACTTTTCCTCCTCATTTCCTATTCACTATGCTCATTTTCCTCCTCCTTCACGTCCCCCTATTCCTCCACCTCCTTTTCCTCCTCTCCTCTTTCTCCTCCTCCTTTATCATATTCCTCTTCCTCCATCTCGTACTCCTCCTCCTCCTTTTTCTCCCTCTTCATATCCCCTTTTCTCCCCTGTTCCTCCCCTTCTCCTTCCCTCGTCCTCAACCTGCTAATCCCCCTCCACCTCCTCCTCATCCTCCTTCTACTTGATCATAATTCCTCTCCCTCCATCTCGTACTGCTCCTCCTCCTTTTCTCCCTCTTATTTTCCCTTTTCTCCCATATTCCTCCTACCCTTCTCCTTCCATCGTCCTCAACCTGCTAATCCCCCTCCTCCTCCTTTTCTCCTCTTCTTTTCCCATTTTCTCCCATTTTCCTCCTCCCCTTCTCCTTTCATCGTCCTCATCCTTCTAATCCCCCTCCGCCTCCTCCTCTTCCTCCTACTTCATCATAATCCTCTTCCGCCATATCGTACTCCTCCTCCTTTTCTCCCTCTTCTTTTCCCATTTTCTCCCCTTTTCCTCATCCCCTTCTCCTGTCCTTGTCCTCATCTTTCTAACCCCCCTCCACCTCCTCCTCTTCCTCCTTCTACTTTATCATATCCTCTTCCTCCATCTG
The DNA here is from genome assembly GCA_037951105.1 of Echinarachnius parma. Classification (NCBI taxonomy): domain Eukaryota; kingdom Metazoa; phylum Echinodermata; class Echinoidea; order Clypeasteroida; family Echinarachniidae; genus Echinarachnius; species Echinarachnius parma. Next base: position 8,986 of record JBAMJV010007683.1, on the reverse strand, counting down.
GTACTCCTCCTCCTCCTCCTTTCTCCCATTTTCCTCCTCTCCTTCTCTTTCCTCCTCATCCTTCTAATCCTCCTCAACCTCCTCCTCCCCACCTCCTTCCTCTTCCACCTCTCCATCCTTCTTCTCTTTCTGTAAAAGGAAAATGAGGAGATGGAAAATGAACAAAATAGAAACTTGAGAGATGGAGAAAAGAGAGAAGAACAATTATTATTATTTCCGTTCATAAAAGTATTTTAGAAGTTGACGCTTTCCCAAAGTGATAGGTCAGATATTTTAGGTACATCCCTGTTTTGCGTCATTCGTAATGCGTAATTCTTTAATGCAGTTCATAATCGTGAGGAAAACAACACTATTTTGGCTGAAAAATCCTTGACCTTACAAAAAAAAAAAATCCTCCTTTTCCGCAAAAATGCACAAAGGATGGATCTCTCTTTTATCTGATGGAATCTGAGTCACTTAATGCTAGGTGCTGGCGGGAAAAGTAAGGTTTTGAAAAGATAATAATCAGCGATAGAATCGATAAAGACTAGTAAGTGGGTGTAGCTTGTTTCCACACTCCACATAATTATTATTATCTGACCCCAAGTTTAGTGGGTTTAGGTCTTATACATGTACATAATATTACAACAAAATTACAACAACTCTGTGGAACTTGTATTCAGACAAGTTTACACGAAATATTTATCTAACCCTTTAATTATAGGATTCGTGGGTTTAAAACTGTAACCGATGTATCAAATTGCAATAATTCAGCGGACTTTGTTATTAGATTAGTGTACATATTAAATGGCTTAATCCTGGATCCATATACACTGAATAGATAATACATGCATACGAGTACAAATCCGGAGAGGATATAATGTACAATGCATGATTGCTGTTGTGTTCGATATAATTATCCGATTCTGAGTGTATATACCTGCGAATAATAGTCGACCGCGTCACTCAGAGGGTTGGGATTCGCGCCCAATTTGTTTTCCCGAGAATAACTCGATTTTGGTGCCAAATGTGAACGTAATGGTGTTAGTGTGGATGCATGGGTATTAGTCTGGTAATTATATTCAAATTAAACCACTCTTTTCCCTTCCAAGTTTTTGAGTAAAAAAGGAAGCCTTTTCTGTGAAATTCATGACATTTGAAGAGAATAATACACGGGTGAGTCATTGCAATAAATACCTTGTTTTGTTCTAATTAAATTATGTCATTATTTTACTTAAATCTACCGCTACATCTCTTGTAATTGTATTTGTTTATTATATACATGCCATAACATGATAACAAAATGGTATACCGGTAGGCTATGGAATTCCCGTTTATTGGTTAATCAAGCAAAATATTTTGTTATCATTTTGGTCAAATGTTTAGTACATCTTCCGCAATAAGCAACAATAAACAAACTTCATTCGGGTAAAACAACACATGTAGGCTATAAATAAAAGTGCTAGACCCTTGTTCATAAAACCCTGCTATAGCATAGTTCCATGCTTAATCAAATTCCAGATCATACAGTTTGGTTAACAACCAACGATTTTCTAGCTCCCAGTTATGATAAGCTGGGTTTAGCCCAAGTGTATCTATAGTTACTATCTATGTGTATCCATAGAGATCATTTCAAACATTTTTAGATGAATATGTTCCATAAAATTGTAAATATTTGCAGTTCCCTTTTTACTCCTTTTCTCTATCTTTCCTTAACTCTCATTGAATTGTTCAAATGGCCACGGGCGTAGCGAGTTACGTAATACCTATTCAACTGGGGGGGGGGGGGGGGGGGGGGGGGGGGTGGATGAATAGATCATCCCCAACCCCCCCCCCCACTTGAATGGGTATCAATGTCATGTCTACGCCCGTGCAAATGGCGTTGGAATTATATGTTCTTAATTGGAAGTGTTATATAATATTTGTCACCAATTTTAATTTTGTGTACATAATATGGAATAATTTATGAAATTATAATTTCTCTATTTTGCAATCATTGTATATAGACGTTTAATTGTATATACTGTATCTCAATGTGGGACAATCCTAGTTATTTAGCTGTAATTCAGCTTGTAGCTGTGAATGTGGCATATTTTTGAATAAAATACCATTATTATTATTAATTATTATTATTATTATTATTATTATTATATTATTATTATTATTATTATTATCATCATCATTTACTACAGAATCATGTTTGAAATGCGTAGCCACATCATCCAAATAGACTTAGCATGATACTAAGCTAGAATGCTTTTTTATGAATATGGGCCCAGAAAGCGCGATTTCTGTTTCGTGCAACAGCGTCTAGACAAATTAATTTAAAAAAGTATTTTTATTCAGACCCATTCATTTTATGTATTTTATGTCAAAGATATAACTTCACATGCAATGTTAACAAATAAAAAAAACATCAAAGATTGCCACTCAGATAGACTCGCAGACGAAATAATAATCATAATGAATTTGGAAACATCGATAAAATAACTGCAGCTATAAAACTGACGACGTGGAATATGTATAGCTTTCAATAATACAATGTGCGTGGAATAATGAATCCGTTTTAATGGCGATATCATGATTATAAATTCCATTACCCAAATTAGATTACATCAATTTCGTTGATTAGCGGCGAAATTGAAAGTCGCAATTTTGTAAAAAAAAAACTCAAGGGCTTGTTCATCAACAATAATCCATCATTTTAACCCTCCGCCTTTTAGCATTATATTCTTCACCAATACATTTATTATGCGAATAACAGTATAACTACAGGGGCTGCTGAATTACAATCCAAACAAAACGCTATTCCGTATGTTTACTGTTCTTATTTGACTGTCGTTGCTATATTATCATCATCATAGGCTTGATTACAACACAAATAATACGATTCAGTTTATTTTCAGTATTCTAAATGAGACCTTTATATACCATCTCTATATCGCCAGGGTATATTGTTTGTATACGGCTACACAGTGAGTATGGGCCTAATTATCGCGGGGTTAATTGCAGTCCCAATAATACCAGTCGGTTTAATCGCTCGAATTGAAACCTGGGCCGCCTTTATCACCATGCCAACCGGTATAATGTTTATAGCCCCAGATCAACGCACGATAAACGTAATCAAAGTGGCCATCTTATACTCGTATATACAGTGTGGCGTTGCGAGGTTTGTGAGGTACAATATTATTGAGGGGGATGTACGCTTCATTTAGTTGTATTTTTTCTGGTCAGTAATTTCATCTGTGTTTGAGTGTGTGTGTAAATGAGTTTGTGTGTGTGTGTGTGTAAAACTACTGCACATAATTATACACATAACATACATAAACAAGCAAAGGGAAATCAAAAATGTATTATTTTGGGGGTTCCACAAGTATAAAAAGGGATTTATATTATATTAGCTCAGAATATACCACCGGCCAGATAATACTTTCCTTTCTGTGTTGTTATGTTTTGTTTTATATTTCCCCACTTCATCTTTTCACGCCATTTAAAGAGATATCGTTTTGCCGCCCGCCCCCCCCCCCCCCGCTCGATCCGTTCGTATAGCTATCTCATATGTTTAGTCTACTCGTCAGCCGAATCAGGGAAGGAAATACTCGAGGGGGGAGCAAATTTATGATAACCAGTACCATGCATTAATTGGTCAATGTATATATCACCTATGCATAAGTTCGTTCGTTCGTTCGTGTCTACTCAGATTACGATTTAAGTTGCTAAATTAAATCCTTCCATCGCGCATAAGTAGATTATGTATACAACTATTCCAGCGGATATACAATAATGACGTATCAATCGAAATGAATACATGTATATGATTAGTGACGTAGCGTGGTGGGATGCATTTGGCATGTTTGGGGTGCAATCGAATTACTAGGGGCACACACTTTGTATTTATATGTTGTTTAAAGGATTTACCATAAAGGCTTTTTTTTCTTCTTTTTTTTTTTTTTTGGGGGGGGGGAGATGAAGTTATTGGGGGCACCTGCTCCCCATGCACCCCAGCCCGTTTAGCTACGACTCTTTGCACGGTATTAATACAGTGGCGTAGCGACGGGGGAGGAAGGAGGGGGGCACGTGCCCCCTCCGCCCCCCAACAAAACAAATTAATAATACAATAATAGTGCGTGCCCCCCTCCCCCAATCAGTCCAACCACGCTACGCCACCGGGTATTATGATAAGTAATATTAACTTTCTCGATAACTAAAGAGAAGATCAAGAGAGGTTAATTTACGGTAATAATAATAATAATAGCTTGCATTTATAAAGCGCTTAATACAGGGTTTCTAAGCGCTGTTACAAGTAATAATAATTACACAAAATAATGACATTTAATAGAAAAGAAGTAATTGAACAATAAAGTCATGTAATTTAAGTGAGACGATAGAGATTATATTATACAAAATATGCTTAAATCGATCTAAATAAGTGGGTCTTGAGTTCAGTCTTGAATGAATCTAGTGTAGTGGAGGCACGGATGTGGACGGGAAGATTGTTCCAGAGAGTGGGTGTGGCAATTGAAAAGGCGCGTTTTCCGTAGCGAGTGCGGGGGATAGGACCAGTATTGAATTCTAGATGGGCGGTAGATGACGATCGAAGTACACGAGAAGAGGGTTGCATTTTGGGGATAAGTAATTCTAAAATATAGTTAGGGGCTAGGCCATGTTTAACTTTGTATGCAAGAGTGAGAACTTTGATTAACCAATTGTCAGTTAATCATCGTATTTTAAAACGTACATAAGTAGATTATAAATATACGCTTCACATGGTTTCGAGCAAAAGACCTCAATATCAATTTAGATAAATACATTTATTATAACGTAAACATTATTCATTGCTAAATACTCTCAAGCCATGATAAGCCCTAAACAATAATGAACGATAGCAAACCTTTCTATATGATGGGCAAGGTAGGTTTAAATATCGTATCCGTATATAAACAATAAATACGTGACTATGAAAGTAGTTTCATATTGTAATATGTTTTATATTAGTAAATTTCATTGAATATCAAATGCCTATATAATCTTGTATGCATTCCTTTTAATTTAATTTTGAATTTCACTCAAATTTATTGAATGTCAAATGTCTTTATATAAATATAATGTACGTTCATATATTTCCAATTGTTTAATATTTCGTGTTAGTCAAATTTATTAAATATCAAATGCCTCTCTTGAAAATATTGCCTTTTTAATATATTTTCATTTGTGAAATGCCGTATAATCAATCTAGCGAAGGTTTATACGGACCACGCTCTTTTGAACCAAGTCTATTAATAATACATGTTACATTGTCCTATTCTATATACTAGTAAATCGCAGCGGAAGCCATGCATATACCATTCTCTTTTCAATTGTTCATTGTAAACAAATTTCTTTATTTTTGCGCGATCCTATTTATTCAATCGTAGTCAAAAATCAAACACACGCTCCTCTCGCTTTGCAATCTGGCCTATTGATACTACTTCCATTATTTTGAGTATTCTATGCGTTGCTGCTGCTATAATGTCAATCGTGTATGATATACAGGCTATGACTGTTATTGTTTACTTCGCTGCCACTAGAAACTGCCGGTTGTCAAGGTGATGTCATGATCATTTGTTAATGTTAATAAAAAGCAGTCCTTCCATTCTTGATTGACGGTCTTGTATATCATTTCGTAGTTTTCATTCACTACACGTCTATTTTACGTATACAATGACATATGGCTTCTTTTAATTCTACTAAAATAATATAAAGATGTGCTTAAAGGAGAATTCCGGACAATTTTTAAACAAATACAGTATATTGGAAATAAATCTAGGGATGTGCTTGAATATTTTCAGGATTTGAATCACTTTGGTTGATTTCTAAGAGATTTTTCTAATTTCATTGACTCTGAGGAAATAATTAAATTTACCGCACACAATCATGAGACCCTTACGTAGCACCCTCACTTTGCTCAATTTCTTGAGTAGGCTTGAATCCGGTGCCACTGCATTGTGATCACTGCATGTGTCATTTATAATAGCCGGTCATGCAGAGCCAGTAAATTCAATAACCACGTTTACAGAACTTTGTGTCTATTCAAATTCCAATGAAAGCCAAACGTGTTACAATATCGGGCAGGCAAGTATGTTCAAACGGTTTAACAATGCAGTAATGCTCAAAGGCACGGTCAGTGGCGCAACGTGGACTAAAACTATTCATGATCGAGCATTGTATTGGTCTGATCAAAAGAACACATTCGCTGCAGTGTAAAAACATAGATAGGCGCATAGTGAGGGTCGCACGTCACAAATTGGTGCATTGTGGGATAGAACAAGCTCGCTCGCGAATTTGTGTCATTAGAATTTCAAAACCGATTATAAGAACCCACAATCATACTTTATTCATACAAAATTGTGTTTATTGACCTAGAATATCTGTCTTTCAATCTATAAAAGCTTGAAATCGGATGGAAGTCCACTTTAAAGCTACTGCATGACAGTGGCAAAGAGTGGATGGACTAATGGGGGGGGGGGGGGGGGGCACACAAGTTATTGGGCCACACTCTATGTATTTCCTTTTTTGTTCACAGAGTTTCACCCTTAATGTATTTTAACCCGTTAAACTCTTTATTTTATTTTGAATGTGTTAATACGTATACAGTATATAAATGTGTATTTTTGTTGTGGAAAGGCGTAGCTTTTAGCCATTACAGCATAATCGGAATTTTCCTGGGGGGGGGGGGGGGTGGTGGTGGTGGTCGGGGTGTCAGGACTGGTCCCAATCACCTATTTCGCTAATAAGTGTTTAACTTGAGGCTAAATGTGGACTTCACTGTAGTATACTTGCGGTCGACCGTTACAGTCCAAATTCACATCAATTCTTAAAATATTCTTAAAATATCAATATTGATTCACATAAATTCTTAAAATATTCTTAAAATATTAGATGTTCGTAATACGAGTTGACAGATTGCCTGACATACATTTATGCACACACACAGATATAAACAAAATTAGACAGTGCAAAATTCAAATACGTTTTAAAGGGGTAGTTCAGTTTTGGTATAGAGGGCGCTGCACGAAATAATTTTGTTGTGAGGTAATGAAACACTGAGTGTAAAATTTGAAAGAGCATACAATTTTAATGGCAGAATAAACTTTTGTTGATCAAAATCGGTTCAGAAACGGCTGAAATATCAATAAATATATCAGATCGGAATAAATCTGGGGCCCAGATTTATTCGATGATTTGTTAACAAATTTTAAAAATGCCTACACGTTTTCAAAAATTTTAAAAAGAGGTTTTTGAATAGTTGTTGATGATCTCTCTATCTAAACATTATTTCAACAAAACATCACATGCATAATTTTGAATGAAAAATGGTTGAAACCAATGCTTTTTTAGAGAGCATGGTGGCGTTACAACTATTAGTTTGTAATGTTATTGTGCAGGTTTTGGTTACTAAAGTTTAGCCTTACCAAAACTGTACTACCCCTTTAATACTGGCTAAAGAGAAAAATCACAACAGAGGCACATAGTATTTTGAAATGGCAATCAGGTAGGTGGTTAACGCTCATTCTAATACTAATAGGCAATTAAAAATATACATCTAATTTAAACTGTAATAAAAAAAAAAATCAATTTAGATTGTTTACATTCTAGGTGAAAAGCTATAGATGTTAGGTGTTAATTAGCCTTTGCGCCGTAATTGGCAGCATGGCTAGTATGCTCCCCGTGGAGTTGAGAATGTTAGTAATATAATTGTGTGGGTTTGAACCGTACCTGGTGAACATGTATGGGTATAAATAACTTTAATTTAAGCGCAGTAGATTATACATTTATAGTAGCTGCGCTCTATAAATGTTCATAATTATTATCATTATTGTTATTATTATTATAGATGTTATGAAAACAATGAGTATACAACGAATTTACCCCAAATAATACGAAAACTCAATATACTATAATATTGAAATATACGATAAGCCTAGAGTTAACCCGTTCACTACACAATTCTGAAATCTCCATAGACTTTGTAGTCAATGGGTTAATCTGAAAACAGCTTCCGCAATAAATAATTATTCCAGACGTTTTTCTTGTTAGTAATACATCATTAGCATCCATTCTTTGAAGAAGATAATGTAAAAATAATGCCTTGAAATAATAATTTCTCGGGGAGAACTGCTTTCAAGGATCACACAAAGTATTCAAATATGTTTTGGGGCGAGGAATCAATAATTGCCTACTGCCGTGCATCACAATTTACGGTTGCTTTGTGATTTGTCTTTTTAATAAAAATTTGATGCCTTTACGAGGCTTGACATACCTTATTTTGAATAGTTATATATTCATTTAACAGTACAATCGAAAAAAAATCAGAATACGAAATAATCTCTATAGTAAAAAAAAGTAGTAGGTGTGCGGTATACATGGATATTTTTATCTATAATGTATGTGTGTGTGTGTGTGTGTATGTTTGTAAGGACCGTCAATCGGGGATACACACAAGTTTAAACACCGGCAAAACGGGGATATTCCGGAAACCGGGCATATCCCCGGTTTCCAAACAGGGGGGTATAGTGCTTCAGGGATCGTCGGGCTGTACTGTATGGTATTATGATTTTTTAAGGATATCCCTTATATGCCCGTTTTGCACGTTTTTTTACATAGTGGGTGTATAAGTATGTGTGTGTGTATGCAAGTGAATGTGTGTGTATTTTTAAACCCACAAATTGGGCATATTGCCATGTTTACACACCAGCAAACCGGGGACAAGCCAAACATCATTAAACAAACGGGCATATCCCCGTTTGAAGGTGTTTATAACATTGAAAAAAACAATATCCCCGATTGAAGGCTCTTATGGAGTGGTCACACGATACTTGCGACGACCTGCAACAGCTTGCGATTGGTCACGTGCACATATGAAAGGCGGATTTTGCCAAAGTCTGTAATACATCACCGCCCTGTACAAACTCACTGCAGATGTACAATATAAACACTCACAAAATGTTCCGCAATTCAAGGATGAGGG